>JAVQKC010200217.1:0-15071 GCA_036025475.1 Philypnodon macrostomus | reverse complement strand
CTGAGACCCTCTGTGGGCTGTATTATAAGGGTTTAAATGAGACTCTGAGACCCTCTGTGGGCTGTATTATAAGGGTTTAAAATGAGACTCTGAGACCCTCTGTGGGCTGGATTATAAGGTTTTTTTCAACCAATCACATTCTTCCACAGGACTGGAGTGCTCTGATTTGTTGAAATATTGTTTATTTATGAAGAACTAGAATCCATCAGGAATAACGTGAGGGAGCTGATGTTTTATTTCAAAAGCTTATTCACAGCTATTATTCAAAGCCAACTTCAGACTGCTCCTGATACTTCCTGGTTTGTGTGAGACCATGACATAGACTGTTTTTGTTTTTTTCTGCACAATATCAGGTACCGCTACTTTAACTGTAAATCGGCGTACTAAAAATAATGATGCATTTCATTCTCGATGTACTTAATCTGAACAACGACCTAGAGCGCAGTGACTCTTATTTCCATGACAACACTGCAATTTGTGCCAGGCTCATTTACTGTGATTGTGTCTAAGAATCTATACACATCTGCATACAAATACCCTGTTCATTAAATGTATGACTTATATAGGATTAAGCATGTGTAAGGCATACTGGAATAAATCACTTAATGAGAGCAGAGTTCAGAGATACCTACTGTTAACATCAACTGCAGCTCTTCAATCTTCTGTGGGAAAAAGGTCTTCAACAACTCTTCAGCCTGAAAAGCACAGCAGACGTCATAGTGATCAGTGGTTATTTGGCTAAAAAAAAGTCATACCATAGACCAGGAGTTGTCAAACTACGCGTCTGTCCAAATACCACTTTTTGGACAAATATAGCATAAGCCAGAATTACCTCAGTTCTAAACAATAAAGACTAAACCAAAACTAACCTTGGTCAAAACCAGGGCAAAAGCAGGTCCAGACCAGGTCTACATTGGGATTATATCGAGTCAAGTCCATCTACCAGAGGCTTGAACTGCTAACGAGTTTTTATTTCTAAGTGCACTGAACATGTCTATGGCTGATCTCTTGTCAATAAAACATAGATTTATTACACGTATGTATAGACCCTTTCAACGTCTGTAAACAGAAAGTTCTAAATTCTGGAACGGAGGCAACTGGAGGCAAGACATAACACAGTTATGAAATTAGAATTAGCCACAAAATATTGCAAATGAAGATGGTTTTGACCAAGTCCCTCCACTCTGCTACATGTAGGTGATGTCAGAGCCTGGGTAGGGAACATTAGTGAATGTACCTCACATTGTATGTTTGTTTAATGTACACAGTTAGATTTTTGTCTGGAGGCATGACTCTTTTACTGGACAAGTCCTCTATACCAGTACTATATAAGTCTATACCAGGGGCGGGCAAACTTTTTGACTCAAAGGCCACATGGGGTTTAAAAATGTGCCGAATGGGCCGGCTGATATTGTATTCTTTGTAAAACCAACGATGCGTACAGCCTCAGTGAGAACATATGTGGAGTTAACTGGTTACTGCAGGTTAGAACAGCGTGAGTGAGAAATTGGCAATATTTGATCTTTTTAAAAATATGAGAAAATGCTTGGCGGGCCGGATTAAAAAGCCCAAAGTGTCGCATGTGGCCCCCGGGCTGCAGTTTGCCCCCCCCCTGGTCTATACCTTTCAGTTTGTAGGTTATTTGGGTCTGAGTTCCAGATGGTTTAGCCTTGTCAGTAAGGGGAAAACATGAGGAAGTGAAAGAGAAAGCACTTGAAATACCTCTTTATTGATCCTCTGACAGAACCCATCCACCTGAAACACAAAACAATTATTTCCAGCTTATATTTATGGTAATCTCCTGTCTAAGCCCCTTTCACGCGGACACCTGCATCCCCCGGTAAAGCTGTGCAGTGACAGGTGAATATTAACCCCCTCTGTCTGGGGTCTTCCCGTCTCAGCTAGCACATCTGTTGGCAATCACTAAAAGCAATACATATATCTGGAGTAAAAGTATCATTATGCGGTTGATTTCACGTATAAACTATACACCCTAAAGTCTCCTCACCTGTTGCTTTGTGTCCGGACGAACGTTTAGAGAAGTCATCTTGTGTCTGTGGCAAGTTTCAGACAAGCTTAAAAATGCAACAAAGAATTGAAATATCTTGGGAGTTTGTAATCGAAGCCAGTAATTCAAAACTGAGAAAGTACGAGGGAGGAATACTCACAGTTAGTCAGCATAAAGAAAATGAAAGTAAAACAGTTCCGTACTTTCCAGTTTGCAAACAGGCACGGGTGCATTCTGGGAGTTGTAGTTTTAAAGGGGCTCCACGCAGCTCGTTTACAGTGCCTAATCACGATGCCTGCCGAGTTTGGTTAACGCTATTTACACTTTTGGGAGTGAAATGTCAGTCGCTATATGGCCAGACTGCACGAACACGGAATGGTTAGTTTTTAATATTTAAATTTTATGCATACATTTTCACAGACTTTCCCAAATTACTACACGCGCACATATTCCACACACGCTCACGGTGTAGAACAAAAGACAATGTAGCTTCTTGATGCAAAAAAGTCACCTTCCACTCTTGTCCGCTAGGTGGCAATGAATCCTTATGAACTAACATTTAGCCTACAAGTATTTATAAAAGAATTATTTTCACATAATCTAACATTTACTATGACATTTCAATCGAGTCTTGCTTAAAAAAAATCTGTAATAATTTAAACATTGTATTTCTGTAGGCATAGCTGTTAATAAATCTGCTAAACGTCCTTAGGAGACCTGGAGTTTACAGACTGTTGCACACTAGGCTATTTCAGGGGTTTTAAAGAGTAATAGAATTACTGGAAAGAACTACTATGATGTATTTAATTAATGTATTCAATATTTTAGAATCCATGTAATGACATACTTTGGGCGGCAGAGTAACCCATGTGGGTGCTTATGTATGAATGTGGTGGTATATGGTGTTTGGTGCTTCTGTCAGACGGCCCAAGGACAGGGCGGCTGTGGCTGCACAAGTATCTTACCACCACCAGTGCATTACTGTGGAGTGAATGAATAAAGCAATATAATATAATATATATATGTAAAGCGTCTTTGAGTCTAGATGAGTGTTATATGAAACTGATGTGTTATTATTTCAGATGCCACTCCTCAAACTACCAGTGCATTTACTCCATATTTAACCTCCTCATGGATTACCAATTCAATAATAATCGCCTTATCGATCCTGTTTATCAATAACTGCTGCAAAGTTATACTTCTACTACTATACTATGATTTTATCCCATTTTCATATTGTATCAGTGTCTGGGCTCAGACCGACCACTCAGCAATGCTTTATAAATCAGCTTTAACAGTGATAGACCAAAGGCCGATGGCATTACTGTAGAATTCAAGAAAAGCACAATTTTTTAAGTTTTGAACATTTTATAAAATACTCTTTCTTAAAATTATTTTTTAAATGCATTAATGACCTTGCTCCAGAAATTGTGTGTAACATGATTAAGCAATAGCAGACCCACAGTGTCACCACAAGGGGGCGCTGCTAGTGGTGAATGCAGACCAGCCAGATGTAGGGATGGGTTCATTCACAGTAAAAGGGCCACAGATCTGGAACACCATACCTGCCCATATAAACCCTGTCTGTATTGTCTTGGGGACCTAGTCTGGTCTGGTTTGAGCTAGAGTGCCTATGGACATTGCAGCGGTTCATCTGAAACTGTAACAATGCTTTTTGTTCTGTCCCTATCAAATAAACATATATATATATACCGCTGTGGTTAAAGTGTGTGACCAGGAGTCGCCCTATGGCACATGGTCTGTTTTTCGTCAGCAGTTGCGTGGTCAAAGAGGCCTAAGCAAATACAGTTTGCAATAGACAGACTCAATACCTGGAGTTTGACCTGAATTATTCAATAGCGCTTCCTTTAGACCAGGCTAACTAATACATTTTCTTGTGGGAAGGGGAGATGAGGACCTTATGAACTCTTGCTGAGTGCCATGTTTGGTCCCTGGGCTGCACTTTGTATAAAAATCTAATCATGACAACAATGCAAGCAATGCAGTTGATGATAAAAAATATCTTGTGGCCGATAATTGATCGTTGTCTGCCAGGCATACAGTGAAGTTCTTAGATAAAACTAAATAATATCTCAGTGGGTCATAAAGATCACTCCAAAGTTCGGCGGGTGCACGTGGCGACTGCGTGGACTGCATTACTAATTGATTGTGGATTGATTGAGTAAGTGATTATAATGCAGCTCTGTGTTTTTTATTTGAGAGAGCCGACTGTTGAGAAATGTCCCCGGGGCAAAGTTCGCGTCCCTGCACAAATGTAGAGAGACGAGAGGAGAGGAAGGCTTAATGCTAAAAACTCACACAATGTTTAGAAACGGCACATACGAAACGGAAAATATGGAACTATTCTCACCTCTATGCCCCGTTATGGTCGTTAAGTTGATTGTGGGTTCAGTCATTGGGCTGGTGGACACATGCTCTCCCTGAATGGAGTCTGCGTGTCCTCCCCATGTTACAGTCGGAGCTCAGTAATTGTAGCTTTTGATTTACACCTGAAATTTTAGCTCATAATCCTAATAATCCAGTCTTTTTTAATCTCACTTTTCTGGACTCTCAAAGATGCTTTATCTTTTGCATGATTCATTCACTCCTCAGTCACACACTGGTGGTGGTAAGCTTTTGTGTGTAGCCACAGCTGCCATGGGGCACGCTGACGGAAACGTGGCTGCCATTCTGTGCCTATACGACCTCTCCAAACACCACCAATCAGTATGCACAATTTTGATTGTTAAGTTAGTAATATTATTTTCTTCTTCCTGAAGCCACTAGAATCTAATACTTAAAGATTTAAACACAGACCAATCAAAGTGGTCGATGCTTTTTGATGCTTCATGAAGTTGAATATTGTGATATCAATATTATTACAATATTTTGATGGGAATTCTATTCTGCAGAAAGAGTTCCTGTATTTTCAAAACTACTAAATGATTATATAAATGAGGACAATCTATTATAGTAGATTTAATACATTTTTATGCACAGCTCCACCTGAAAAGACAGATTGAAGACACTATTGCGATATATTGTGCAGCCCGAGAATAAATCACTGCATATGTTCAATTGTTGGTAAATATCAAGTTCTGGTTGGAGGCAGTTGGGGCAATATTTGTCCAGTTTACAGGCTTATATATAGTTAATTTGTCTTTGTGCATAGGCCTACACAACCTGAAAAGTACTGTATTTGACATTGTGAAGATTCTTTTGGCTGGGTGGCTCATCAGCAGAGGTTATGGCTATTGCATGTGGCCTGTGTGTGCACGTAAAGTAACTCGAGACGCCCGGCTGAAGTTTAACCAGATGTTGGACTATTGTCTCTGTTGTAAGCCCACCCATTTCACCCAAGATTAAACCCCTCCCTCTTGGTCCTAAGCGCAGATGAAACAGGAAATGTACTATTCTCAATCTACGCTCCATTAGTCTCTCATTTGAACATCAGCGTAATGTGATACAATCAATGACAGTAAATGAAATCTGATCTGTGCAGTGACATACACATATATGTGTGGTGGCTATATCAGTTTTGTGGACAGATCATAACCAGTCCTGAAGCTATATACAGTGGTGGATCTAGTGATTTGGGGGCTCAAGGCGAACATACAGTACAGACCAAAAGTTTGGACCCACCTTCATGACTATTGACATTGTAGATTCACACTGAAGGCATCAAAACTATGAATAAACACGTGGAGAAAAAAAAAGTGTCAAACAACTGAAAATACGCCTTATATTCACGTTTCTTCAAAGTAGCACCTTTTGCTCTGATTACTGCTTTGCACACACTCTGCATTCTCTTGATGAGCTTCAAGAGGTATATATATATATGTACCTTCTCAATGAGCCAACTAAGTGACTGGCATACCTTCTGCAAAAGTCATGTCAGCATGCATGAGGCTCTGCTAAGCTAAGGGGCTCTGACTGGCAAAGAAATACTCAAATATTCCTTTCAGAGCAGCAGAAGGTGGTGTCTGGGGAGAGAGAAGGTCTGCTGGCCCCTCAAACACGGCCCAAAAGTAAACTTTTTGAATAAATCATACTAAATTTATTATTTGATTCATTTTCAAATGACTCAAGTTGCAGTTCCCTACATTTTAAAGCCTCTGTGTGATTCATGGTACAATAGTTTTGCAGAGACGGGACCAGTGAAAATCAATACAAAGACAATTGTTATAGTGACTTTTTCAAGTTTCATTGGTTTTAAAATGTAAAACATAGCAGTTGTAAACTAATGGTAACTATACCTTTAATACAATGATTAAAAATGTATGCTTTGGCTAATTCTCATTATTGAAATGGGTTCCATACATAACAAGAACACTAGAAATGTTTATTCTACAGACTGACCATTGCACCATCATGCATTCAGATTTGTTCATTATTATTCACAATGGACATCCAAATAAAGTCATGGAGCAATTTTGAGAATTCATATTTGCCTTCTCACAGGGATTGAGTCTGGCAGAGAGAATGTTATGAAACGTGAGGAAAGTGGAAAACATATATCCAGGTAGAACGATCTCAAATCCACGGCATTACTGGGGAGGTGTCGTGGATGCTGACGTGCCTCGCGCTCAGCCCAGCCCCTGATATAATAATAAGAGTCCAGACGCAGAACAGAGCAGTGTAAATTGAGCGGACTGAAGCGCAGCAGAGCATCAGGTGCGCGCCGAGACGCACAGAGGTTGGAAAGAAGATTCATATGCTGTACAAAGACAGATGATCTTCGTATCCATTTAGAGCAATGGATGTCTTAAATGGGACGATATGATGAAGCAGGAGAGCCAAATTGTGCGTAAAAGAAAAGGACCTTGAACTATGACTTTTGAAAAACGGCGCCATGCCACATAATCGCTAATTCTTCTGGTAATTCTTAGTTTACAAATAAACAAAAACAAAAACATGAACTTGTCAGATGCTGCCTGGCTCCTCGAAGAGTCGTGGAACATTAGCAGAGCGCATGAAGAAGAAGAGAAACTTTTATTCGGCATTGGCGCGGATAATTTCATCACACTACTCGTTTTTGGACTTATCTTCACACTCGGGGTGCTTGGGAACTCTATGGTCATAACAGTACTGGCCAGAAGCAAACCAGGAAAACCACGAAGCACTACTAATATTTTCATCCTCAACCTGAGCATCGCTGACCTCTCCTACCTGCTCTTCTGCATCCCCTTTCAGTCCACTATCTACATGATGCCGACTTGGGTCCTTGGCGCGTTTATTTGCAAATTTATTCACTATTTCTTCACAGTATCCATGCTCGTCAGTATATTCACTCTCTCTGCTATGTCCGTGGACCGCTATATCGCCATCGTGCACTCCAGAAAGTCTTCATCCATCCGAGTGGCCAAACATGCCTTGATCGGAGTGGTTGTCATTTGGATACTGTCCCTTGCCATGGCCGCGCCAATCATGTACTACCAGAACATTTTTCACGGGAGTGAGAACCACACTTACTGCTGGGAAGTGTGGCCAGATCAGAACCAGAAGAAGATTTATGTCGTGTGTACGTTTGTTTTTGGTTACGTGCTGCCACTGCTTCTCATATCCTTCTGTTACGCAAAGGTAAGCATGTATTTACGCATGTACTATTGAGACTTTGATTATTTAATTATTGGCGTTTTTTTCACTCACTCTTGTTCCTTGCAGGTTTTAAATCACTTACACAAAAAGCTAAGAAACATGTCCAAAAAGTCAGAGGCATCAAAGAAAAAGGTATGTCTTTTCTGTGTTTTGTAACATTATAAAATATACCATTATTATAACATGTGGATCCTCTCAAATCAACTGAAAGAGTATGCTTGTGACGCATGACCAGGATCTGGCCCCAGGATAAATCATTGTCCAGATTCTGTATATTCCTCAAACACAATTATCATAATCCTTCAATGTGCAGGATTACTATTACCTAAAGGAAAAATATAAATATGGTTTGAAAGACATTTACATGTAGTTTATATGGAGAAGTAGAAGTGTGAATAGGCTGACCCATATCATGTTTTCACATATGGTTTGAGTCAAAGTGACATATCATGAGAGATATTTCATGTGCAATGGCCCCAGTGCAAACATATAATCCAGTAAAGGTCTGACCCAAGGCTGTACCATACGCAGCCATTTCCTTCAATTAGCGCGAGAAACAATCATCTTCCATTTCCCTGCAGGTCAAAACAGTAGACATTAATATTATGAAGCGTATATATCTGTAAGTAAGTAGAGTTAACGTGACGAGACTTCAGGACTCCATTTCTCAGCCTTTGTTGTTGTGTTACTATCTGCAAAAGACCAGATTAGTTGCATGTTCCTTTAAGTCAACCCCCTGCTTTCGGCTCATGAGAAGGAGCATTCAGAATTACTCAAAACATCATTGAATTTTTGAAGATAAAATGTATGACAGGGCCCCTTTAAAGCCAGAGAAGACAATTAGACCGCAGAGATTCATTTGTCAGCTTTTGTGGTTGAGTGTGTCCACAGCGGCTCAACCTTGCCAATTATTATATATCATTCTTTTATTACACAAAGCTTAACTGAACTGTGGGGTTATACAGGCATTCCCAATAATCCAATGATTTATGGGTTATAGGTTGGAGAGCAGAGCAATGATGGAGACTTGCAGAGGCAATCTTTGTGACAGCTGTGTGACGAACAGTGCTATAAAACCTCAGCAGTCTGTCATACACAAATGACCCTGGCAGCGACTGTTAAACAATAACTAATGTGAGCCACAGTTTGCAACCGACTTGAATACATCACATCAGATCAAATAAACAGGACTTTTAGACCAAGCACCGGATCAAATTGAAATAGAGCAACCGGCTTCACTCAGTCAGGCTCAAAATCTAATTACATTACTGTATTTTATATAGTCAAATGATGAGTTAAAATAAAAAGAGTGGCAGTAGATCAGTAGTTTGAGGAGGTTGGTGGTTTCGATTCTCACTCCATTCAGTTCATATTGCTCTTGTGTCCTTGGGCAAGACACTTCACACATTTCCTTGTATGTATGAATATGTTAATGTTATTGTTGTGGTGTATGTTTCATGGGGATTGGAGAGGCCCTGGCTGTGGTATGGCTGCCACATTTCTGCCAGTCTGTCTCAGGGCAGCTGTGGCTACAGAGGTTACTTACCACAATAATAGACTGAGCCATAAAGCACTCTGAGAAAGCCTTGAGGCCTTGTAAAGCACAGAGTAAATTGATTATATCCACTTATTTGGTCGATGAGTATATCACCAGAGGTTCTCCGTATTACTGTGGCCCAGGTAGTGACCTTGGTGGAAGCAGGGCATTTGTACAAGTAAGTGTTTAATCAATAGTTAGGCCTGACTGTGAAATGTGTCACCAACAGGTGCTAATAGCAAGGTTACTCCCACCAGTGTTGTGCGTACACATCGGAAACTCCTCATCACCATTAGACATCTTTATAGGAATTAAAATGTGAAATGACAGTGAACCAGGCTGATACATCTATTTTTGAGCAAGTTATGTATAAAGCATTGCAATAATCTTGTAGAAAAACAGTCCTCATGTCCCAGCCTCTCCGTGGAGACATCAACAATGCTGGGGCTCATTTTACTTGGCAAGTAATCATGTATTTAATGGATTCCCACTCTTGAAGTATGCATTAAAAAGCCAGTTATAACGTTGTAGGTCCTGGGTTTTTCTCACAATGACTCAGAGATCCAGACGGAGAGTACAGATGGTTATGGGTAATTATGAAAATTAATATTTGGCTATGTCTTCTTGAAACACGCACAACAGCATCTGGAAGCAACGGTGGCGAGAAATTCCTGAAATAGCAAATGACAAATTCTCAGCGGAGTTGTATATTCAAAATGGGTGCACTATGCTGGACGTCACTGTACAAAATGAAAGAACTTTCTCATTTCAATTGGCCTGTATTTGCCAAAGATTGCACCTTACATCAGCTTGCTATTGCCACATTGTAGGCATACATACATATACGTAACCTTAACCTGACACAGAGACCAATATAACACGCTAACTATATGTTGTTACTGGACTTTTGTTTGATGTCATTGGTTAGGGCTATTGCCTCATTCCGAAGAAATTGTGGGTTCAGTCCTGGGGCCGGGCCTTTACAATGTCTTTGAACGGAGTCTGCATGTCTCCGGGTATGTCTGTCTTTATATGTCTCCGCATCAGCCTTGTGACTAACTGGCTATTTAGGGTGGACCCCGCCTAACACCCGTAGTTGCTGGCATGTGCTCCAATTAACCGCAACCCGTAATGTGAATAAACAAAAGAAGATATATTAATAAGGGTCACACATTATTTGACATAGCCATTAACTACATTGTATCTACCTCATTAAGTACAATGTAATACACTGTAGCAAACTGCAATAACTACATTGTACATACAGAATGGTTAAGTTTAGGGCTGGAGTTAGGTTAGGTACAATGTAGTTACATGTTATTACAGTTTGTTACACAGTGTATTACATTGTACTTAATGAGGTAGATACAATGTAGTTAGGGTCTATGTAAAATGAAGTTTTATCTAAATGACCACACCACTACTTGGCTTTGTTTACGTTGTCCCTCTTGACCAATGGGCTTCACTGTGTCCCTGTGTTCTTTGAGCTTTGGCCACTTGATTAAAGTTGACCTGTCAGTTTGGAAATTGGCTCTGAGGTCAAGTGGGGACACTATATCTATCTTAGTAATATACACACAGTTCTTTAATAAGGGTAGCTCACTGCAGTACATTGTGCTTCCCTGGCAGCCTTGTAGCATTATGGATTTCAGCATACAGAAACAGAACTTAAGGATAAATGAAAATTAATTAAATGACTTAATAAAAAAATATCATCAATAAAACCTGTAAGTGGTGTTTTTTAAGACCATAGATCCCCGCCTGGGACAACCGTACATGTAAGCAGACATTCGCAGACATATTGTACCAGGAGACTGTTAGATATAAGATATATTAAACTGCAGAGCACATCACTTCCTAAACTGAACTGTCTAGAGCACAAACTTTTTCCCAAAATAAGGTCCAAAATAAAAAATGTGTTACTGTCCGTGGGCCAAACAATCAACAATTCCTGTATTGTAGTGCAGTTTAACAGGTAAACATAATGACAACAGAATACAGTTGTTTTCTTGGCCCTTATCCGGCCCTTATAGAGCCTGTAACTTTAAAGAACAAATCTATATGTTGTGTTCTAATTATTCCTGAGATTTTTGTATAAACAGTTGAGTTGCATGTGCAGTGCTTTGCAAAGTACTCATCACCCATAGTATACTACATCCTGGACGTTGAATTGACAACAGAAATCATACAAAATGCACACATATTAGCTTTTCCCTAGTTTTATTTTTTTTTAATTGGTCAAAAAATGAATTGGTATTTTTGCAAAACTGCTCGAGCTCTTTCAAGTTGGATGGGTGAACGCTTGACATTCAAAGTTCATTAGTATTCTGTAAATTAACCCACACCATTTAAAAATGCCAGCGGGGATGGATACTGTAAATATGACTTTATTCTTGTGCTTAGACTATATTTGTTTACTTTGAGTCCCTAGTGTGGTTGGATTCAAGGACCTAAATGAAGAGCATCCAATGTAAACAGTATTCTCCACACATTGTTAACTATAGCTGGCTTTCCCATGCCACATATTCTATAACTTGTTTGTGTGTTTCATTGTTGTTGTAAAACTATGCGGATGTCTCTGAACAACACTGACCTTTCAATGTGATTCGGTCTGTGACATTTATCTCTCTTACAATAGTGAGGAAGACTGTTCATAAAAGAATTAGAACAAACTAATGAGGCTCATAGAAGCACTTTAAAAGCTGATACATTTACTGGAGCGGAGCAAGCTTTTAAAGTCTCGATTTAGAGATTGAGCCAGTTTGGGTTCTGTTTAATCCTGGTTTTAGTTCTATGTAGACCTGATTTTCAATTTAATTGTATTTTTCTACATTGATCTCTATTTTAAGTTAGAACTGGTTTAGGCTCATTTTAGTTTTATATATGGAAAAGAGAGAATTCATGTGAAAAGAGAGAATTCATGTGAGTGTGAATGGTTGTTGGTCAATATGCCTTTGTGTCAGCCCTGTGATTAAGTTCACAGGATGAACACTGTCTAAGGCCCATAGTTGCTGGGTTAAGCTCCAGCTCACTCTTTAACAACAATAAATTGAAGATGAATGAAAATGTTTTGATCTTTAAAGGCTGGGGTTATAGCATGTTTTTGGTCATAGCACCAGTCACTGTCATATTGGGGAAATATAAATCTGACGGCACTGATGGTGAATGCTGTGAAGCATAACTTGGATTAATTTATTTTATCTTCCTCTCCGGGGTGGGAGAATACAGGGCAGAAAATGACTGTTCTCTCGTTCTGGAAATTAGGTTTATTGCAGTTCTTAAATTAAACAGATACAGTTATGGGATGTAAAAGCTAAAAAATGAACTGGGTAGAGCTGTTATGAAGAATTAATGGAGGTATTTTTTGGTTTTTTGACTTTGAATAAATGCATAAAGAGTACAACAGTCAAAGTAAGTCTTGTTGCACATTGACACTGTATATCAAAGGTCAGAATAGCCCTAGTATGGGGTTTTCCATGATGCTTCTGTTTTGTGTCATCTGGGACTCTGCTTGAACCAGAAGGTTCTAGGACAACTGTCACATAACTCTTTACCCTACTATAGCACACAACTCTGTTTTTACTAAAGAATTTTTATCCACAAGAAAAACTGTCAGAAACATTTGACATATTAACAAACATATTTCATATCTTAGGTAATTGATTTTGATGTATTTATTTTATTTAAGATAGATATATACCTGCAACAAAATAAACTATCACTGGTCAAAAAGAGTCAGCTCAACTCCTACCACTATTCCTCATGTCACTGACAGTTGTGCACATTATGTATATATACTCTGGTAACATAATTAACACATTTAAAGCTACTATTGAATAGTGTTAACATTCTACATCCATGCAAACATCCATTGTAAAACACAGACATACAATAAACATGTGTCTGCTGCTCCAAAAATGTTAGCAATGCATTCAAAGCTACATTGACTTTTTTCAGTATAAGTAGATTCAATCAGAAACCAGTCCACCTGTTACCTGGGGGCTCTAGACACGAGGTCTTTAGCATTAGCCCAACCGTCTCCACTTACACTCTTTATTTGACTAAATTAGAGATTTCATTTGTGCCCATTGTCAGAATGTAATATTGCATACCCCGTGGAGCGGCCATAAAATGCAATGTAGTTTTTAATATTAATAATAATGCATTAGTTTTATACAGCGCTTTTCTCAAGACTCAAAGACGCTTTACATGACATTATTCATTCACTCCACAGTCACACCCGGTGGTGGTAAGCTACTTGTGTAGCCACAGCTGCCCTGGGGGATGCCAGTCTGAGCCTACCGCCCCACCACTACATTCATTCATTCATTCATTCATTCATTCATAAAACACAATGTCTATATTCCCATATAGAAAAGGCAAAGAATGCACATTATTTTGTAATGTGAATATACAATGGACAGGGACGTCTGACCAAGCATATAAAGTCTCCCTGAAAAGTTTCTGTTGGCAAAAATAGCCCGGGACAATTAGGAGTTAACAAAAGCTAAAATAGCCCGGGACAATTAAGAGTTAACAAAAGCAAAAATAGCCCGGGCAAAAATAAATGAATAACCACCGATGGTTGAAGGAGTTTCATTTAGGATAAAGTCTGTTGATATTATTATAAATTTAACAAAAAAAAATTGATTGTGTCCCATGAGCACGCCACACAGGGGTTAAGGACCACGGACAGTTCCTCAGGCATTACGTAAAAGATTCAGGCAACTCAATAGCAAGATGTGAAAAGCTGTGTCATTTCATGCACAATGCAAGAGCTCACATTACACATCATTATCATTGTCTGAATAAAAACCACCCCGAGACTAATGTTCCCCAGATTCACGGTCCTTTGTCCCGAGGCACTGTTTTTCTGGAGAGAACCCCTCCACCGGCTGTCTACAGTTTTATAAGCAGCTCTAACATTATAATATTGTCTATGTTTTATGCCTGTTAACTGTAACGTCTTCAGCCCCAAGGGGATTATTTTATCTCTCCAGGACTAACTGTAGATTAAAAGACTAAGACAAACAATGCCCTGAGCAGCTGTTTTTTTCCAAAGAGCAGACAAAATGAAATCAACTGAGATAATGAAGATAATCTATGATTGGGCAAAAAATACAAAATAAATACAACGGACTGAAAATAGACAAACATTTGAACAACTTGAAGTGACTGACAAACCAATATTAACACAGCTTTGGGCCTGAGGCGGATAATACTCAACATGCTCAGAATACCGAATGATATGCCACAGCAAGGTAGTTTCAATCGTCAATCATTATGCCTAAATATTGTGTTGATTATAAAATTCTTTAAGGGATTTTCATTTTGCACACAGCTTCCCTGGGGCTCACTGACAAAGACCTCTCCGACTACCACCACCAATCTCTCGAACACATTCCTATGACACTGCGGTGGGTGGGTGAAAGCTTACACACTGTGGCCCCAATCATATTTGTGCTGGGTTTGAGAGTACAATCAAATTAAATGATTATGTACATTGCATTGTCAGTGAAAGAATCAGTTCATCTAAAGTTCACTCATTACATTATATTTGTCCGGTCTTATTCCCACATCTCACCCACACTTCACCTCTATCTGACTCCAGTGAGCTCTACAGGAAAACCCCACATAAATAAACTCAGGTTATACAGTACAGACCAAAAGTTTGAACACACCTCATTCATTCAATGAGTTTTCTTTATTTTCATGAAAAGGAAGAAATCCCCCTTATTAACCCTGACAGGGCACACCTGTGAAGTGAAGACCATTTCAGGTGACTACCTCTTGAAGCTCATCAAGAGACTGCAGAGCGTGTGCAAAGCAGTAATCAGAGCAAAACGTGGCTACTTTGAAGAAACTAGAATATGAGGCGTATTTTCAGTTGTTTCACACTTTTTTGTTAAGTACATATTTCCACATGTG
>JAVQKC010200169.1:0-15778 GCA_036025475.1 Philypnodon macrostomus | reverse complement strand
AAAATGTGTTTATTATCTTTTTGTTTTTTTGCAGATTACCACAAAATGTAACAAATAATCTGACAGTACACTCAAACAGTTACTCAGGACTTGAGTAGTATTTTCACCAGTACTTTTCTGCTCTTACTCGAGTTATTATGTGAATTGGTACTTTTTACTTTTACTTGAGTAACATTATTTTGAAGTAACGGTACTCTTACTTGAGTAAAATTATTTGTTACTCTACCCACCTCTACTATAAGCCTTAGGCGGGGTAGACGGAGGACAATGAACAGTGGCACAGAGAGAGACAAACAGACAGACAACCATTCACTCTCACTTTCATTCACGAATGGTCATTTAGTGTTCGTCAAAAGCCAACAGAGAGAACATACAGACTCTATTCTGAGGCATTGGATGTTGGCCAGCCAGTCCAGGAGTGCCATGTTCTATTCCACTGTGCACCTCATATAATTGATATAATACATAATGTAATTTTCTGTCCAGATGTTTAATAGCTAGCGATTTGGTCAAAATGTTGCACTGTTCAAAATGTAACACACTCACACGCAGGCAGACAGACTTGGCAGTTGCATGTAAACTCACCGTGGCCTCCGATCCAGGCTCAAGCGTCACAGGTAAAGCGATCTTTCCCTGCAGGTTGAGTTTGGTCAGGTAAAACACTTTCTCCCCAAGCACCTTCTCTTTCTTCATTCTCCTGATACTATACAACCTAAATCTAACAGCGTAGTCCCCCAGTGTGTCCTGTTCTACTCGGGAGAACTTAAATGTCTCAGTGAAGACAGGACAGGGGCCTTTTTGCACCCCTGTTTTGGCCCGTTGCTTTTTGGTAGGGAGCAGTACCAAGTGCACCTGCCAGGAGATGTTGCCAGTCTGTTTTAGGGCAGGAATATCAGTGGCAGCTGTAACGGTAACGGCAAGCCACTGTTCGCTGGAGTCATACTCAAAGGCTACGTCCAGGGTGCCGTATTTGGCCAAGGGCTCTGGCTCATAGGCAGCTGGCAGAGGAGGAACTGAGCCATCCTGAGAAAACATAGCAGAAATGAGGATATCAACTGTGCAACATTTGATGAAAAGGGATTATTTTCATTCAATGCTTTCTGCATTCCAAGGCCATAATTATGGGCGTTCTTTCAGTGGTAAGTGGTAATAATACGGTAAAGCTATAATATCCAAATTTTATTAAGCTTATCATGCACAAAAGACTACCATCAGTGTCTTGTGTAAAACCTTAAAGATTCACATACATAAAACTCAAAATTCAACATTCATCATAACACATAATACTATTTATTATCCTCTTTTTATTGATATGAACACTGGTAAATGACGGGGAAGGGAAGAGCATACCGTACATGAATGCACTGTAGCATGATTCAACAATCTTCCCAGTTTAGCAGATCGTATGTTTTAGACCCGAGAGTTTAAACCTGTCCAAACCTTCCATCTCTCATCATTGAAACGACCTGTGCCTGACACTGACACCTGACACTGTAACTTCAGCTCCATTTTTACAGTAAACATGTCACTTATCTTCTTTCAGCTCAGCTCAAATGTAAAAAGTCACCAATTAGTAAAACTGGGCCAGTGTTGTCAATTAGTCATTTCTGCCAAACAATATATGATGACATATAAAATGTTTGTCATATGGAATATTCATAATTCCAGAATGGAGGCGACTGGAGCAAAAGTGAGTTCACTTTACAAAAAAGTAGTGTTTGTGGTGAGAGATAGAATCATTCTGAACATACAATGAAAAACTATTGTGGTCATCAACATTTCTGTGAGGACCTAAAAATGGAGAATTTTTCCCCCAGCCAAAAGTCTTACTGTTACTAATGTGTAATGTAAACATACAATGTGAGGTACATTCACTAATGTTTCCTAACCAGGCTCTGACATCACCTACATGTAGCAGAGTGGTTGTCATTTGTCAAAAACATCTTAATTTCCAGTATTTTGTGGCGAATGCTAGTTTTTCCATTGTACATGTATTATGGTCTTGCCTCCAGTTGCCTCCATTCCAGTATTTAGAACTTTCTGTTTCCAGACTTTGAAAGTGTCTATAGTGCCTCATGACTCTAGTCCTTGTTTTGTTTTGGGGCCACTAAGCTTCTACGATAAAGTCTAAAGTTGATTTCAGTCTAACATTTTGAGGGCTATGATAAACGTTATGTTTTCGAAATCCAAAACCACACAGGAACAGTATACCTAGGGTGACCTTTATTGGGGCATGTGTAGAGGTGTGAACATCCCTCCCACCTCTTGTCCCAGGACGACGGTGCTGTCACTGGGTATGTCTTCGTCACAGCCCTTTTTGAGGTAGCTCTCTGTGTCTGGATCCTCCTCACTAGCCTCACTGGCCTCACTGGAGCCTTGGGGACTACGGCAGCGCTGGGTGGATTTCCTCCCCCCTCGATGTGACCGGGACCGGGATGAGGAGCTGGTCTTCCTCTCCTCGGGATAAGGAGGAGGCTGGAGCTCGTTTAAAGAGGCGTCTTTCTTTATTCTCTGTATAGAGGTCACTGTGACAGAAATATGAGGAGGAATGTGAGCTGGACTGTGAGTGTTGTGTTACTACAGACTGACTGAGGGCTGAAAAGAGGCTCATTACAGATGCAGTACAATTGACTGTCCGTCTATCATTATTCCAGGCTGAAAAACTAGGCCTCACTCAGCAACCTACATTATACTGTATATCAAACACACAACAGCATAGCAAAGCAGTTTCTGCTCTTTCAATATACAACAATCCACCATTCATACATCTAATCCTGCCATTTTAAGAACTCTGTATTTAGACTATAATGTACAATACCAAAACCAAGTCAATGTGCCATTTAGATACAATAGTCATTGGTGCCACTGCATTACACTGTAATACCAACAATGCTGCCTAGATCTCAGTCTCCTACTATAGCCACAGTATAGAGCTAGATCATGCCCGCTCATATCTCACCCCGTTCACTGGAGGCCTCGCTGCTGTAGCCCTCCTGCTCCTGTTTGCTACTCCAAGCTGAGGCTGCTCTTTGTTGGGCCACTGCCTCATGACCCCTGACCTCTTCTTCCACCTCACTATCCGAAACGGCTCCCTCTGAACAAGGGGACAAACGATCAGACATTTAGAAACCATTTTGTATAGTAACATACTTGCACAGCACACACAGTAGAGTGAGTGAGAGCAGAAGACCAGAGCATGAAACACACTGCCTCTGACCTGGGCCTTTTGTCTTTTGGCTTTTCTTGCTTTTATCCTTTTTGCTGCTCTTTTTTTCTCCCTCTGTTTTCTTTGAACCCTTTTCTTTCTTCTTGTCTGACTTCTTTTTCTTCTTCTTTGTCTTTGTCTTTGAACTTTCTTCTTCTTCATCATCTTTCTCTGGACTCTCTTCCTCCTTGTTCTCGTCCTCCTCTTCCTCCTCTACATTTCTTTGCCTTGACAACCTCCTTTCACAACTTTCAGTCCCAGATGACTGGATTGTATCATTGCACTCATCATTCATTTGACTTTCTGATGGTTTTTCATTTTTCTCATTTTCTTGTTGCGTACTTCCTGTCTCCTCCAAAGCGGCATCTTCCTCCTTTTCCCCCTCATCTTCTTGTTTGAGTTTCTGAGCCTCCATTCGTTTGGCTTGGCGTTCCCGTCTTTTCTGCTCTCTCTTTTCTGCAAGCTCTTGTTCCTTCTTTTTCCGCTCCTCTTCCTCTGCTAATTCCGCTTCCGTCTTTTTGACACGCCAACATCCATCTCTCCATTCCCACTCCAGCTGGCTTTGGACATGGTCAGCTTCTGTGCTTTCACTGGCTTGGTTACTCTCCTCCGGCTCTCTCGTGATTTGCCAAATGCTTTTACTTCTGGCCTTGCCATCTTGAGTTGAGGTAGATTCTTGCCCACTTGCACCACTGTCATCCCCTTCCTCTGGGTCTTGCACTTTTTTCTTGATAGTAGTGACCCCCTCAGTTAACTGGTCACTGACTGAATATGTGACATCGCTGACGGTGTTGGCGAGATCGTCCACGCGGCTGCTCACCGAATCCAAGATGGAGGAGATGTTAACAGATGGGAGGTTGTTCTGGAAGCTCTTGAAGAAGGCCATGTCTGTCTTTCAGCCTGGTGGCTAGATTAGTTCATCAAGGCCCATGTGACATGTGGTATACTACTGGAAATGAGATGGTTAGTGAGGTTGCAATGCGAACACAGTATTCACAATCAAAAACAAAAATCACTGCAATATAATATAATTATATGACACTTAAACCAACAAAGCTATGGGGTGGCATTGCCTCGGGAGATACAGCTTGTTGCCTATTAACCTTGCCTCTGTATGTATTAATGTGTTTGCGGGCTTGTGTGTTTTTGGTGGTCAGAAAGGTTATATGGCTGCCAGAAATCTGTCCAGAAACCTGTCCCATGGCAGCTCAGGTTACAGAGGTAGATTACCACCATCAGTGTGTGACTGTGGAGTGAATTAACCTATAATATGCTATATAAATCCAGCCCATTGTTATTACCTTTAGTATCTTGTTAATGGGAGGCTATTGTGTTAACCAAAATGGTTAGTTATGTATCCTTGCATTTCTCTGTTAAGTTAAGCAACAATAAAAGTAAAAGTGTAACTGACCCAATGCCATTCTTTGACACCTTTCTGAAGTTGACCCCAGCTGTTTGTCATGTTTCAATACAACTCTCAAAGACACAGCCAATAGTAGTCCCTGTGCTTCAATCTAATATGTTTGGTGGACTCTCAACATTGTTAAACAGGCATTCATCAAAGCAAGTCCCGAGTGAGTCATCTTCTTTTCATGGAAGAATAAGCAATCATCTTTGTGTGAAGGGAACATTCTCCTCTGAAAACATAATGTGGGATATTTATGAAAAAAGTTAGTGGAGCTTTTGAAGGTAGCTCTCAAACACAGCTGCTGGAAGATTGCTTATTGTTTAAAAAGTAAATGAAGCCGTGATAGAGGCATGTTCACTAAAATATATCATCAAAAAGTTCAGTGATGTAGTGAGGGCTGTATCTAGTTCCATTTAGAAGTTCAGTTATATCAATTTCATATACACAAATGACAGTTGTTATCGTTGTAATATTGAGGAGAATGTCCACTTGGTTGGCTTGCTTCGCTTCCCACCCCAACCACCTCATACTGTCCTTCTATGCTGGTAGTGGGTCAAAGAGGCTGGACAAAGGGTATGGGTGTCATGTCTCCATCAAACAGCTCCGAGGCAACTGAGGCAACAGCTGTATCTTACCTCCACCGGTGTGTGACTGTAGCGTGGATCAGTAATGGATTTGTAACACCCCTTGGAAATATATGTAAATTTCACCAATTTCATTCAATTTTAACTGGTTATTGTCCAGGGTGCACTCCCCCTATGTCTCTAGCCTAAATAATGCTAAAGGTCAGATCAAAAAAGCAACCTAAAGTTCCCGCTGCTCTGATGCTGAACATAATGTTATATTTGTCCCGTACCTGTTTGGATGTTGTCACAGCTGCTGAGTGGAGGCGTCAGACTGCCAGGACTCTCCACTGACAGTTTGTTGCTGAGGTAAAGAAAAAACAGAGCCATCAGGGCCATGAAGGCGGCAATGGAAGACAGGACAGCCAGCAGCTCAGGGGAGACTGGAGAAGAACAGATATAGAGAAAGGACAGACAGGAGACACAGGAAGAGCGCAAATTAGACAAGAATGTACTGTAAGTAGAAGTGACAGTGTGGAATATGAGAGACAGAACTATGGAGCTAGTGCCAAACCCAGCTACTTTAGGCCTAAGGTGGGGTACTGAACGGCCATCTGTTGCAAGAGCTGAAACAGAGACACTCAATGACATTCACGCTCATATTCATTCTCTCTTGCAATTTAGAGTCACCAATTCACCAAACACGTGCATGCCTTTGGATGCTATGAGGAAGCCAGAAAGTACTCACAATAACACAGGGAGAACATACAGACTAAGAGAAATTGTAGCTGGACATTCAGCCACTATGTACTACATCTAGTCTAGTTAACCAGACTTATAAACCAGATAAACTATGTCTGGCTGCAACTGGATGGACATACAACCAATGATAAAACCGAGATTCCAACATATGCTGCCTCTGGACCGCCACAAGTGCAAAACATAAAAACAACCAGAGAAATGCCCAAAAAAGCTGACTATTTGAGGTGGCCAGGTAATCCAGTAAGACCATATCACAAACTTCCCATTCCACAACTTGGAGGCAAAATAATGATATTAATGTTAAATGCAGGCGTATTTTTAGAATAAATCCTCTGTTTAGTCAAGGGAGCCTAGGCTATTGTACTTTTCAACTTCAAAGGCACATGGATAATATAGTCTTCAGCCCTGTATGTAGGCCACCCATACTTCATGTAACTATGCAGCCCCTGTGCCTCTGATGATATGCTATTTTTAAAAAGAGCTTCAGTGGAAATGTATCTATCTAAAGTGAATGGCCAGTTAAAACAGAAAACCACTGTGGGCCTGCTCTTTATATAGATTATAAACTGTCACATACAGTAAAGGGAGAAGTGGAGAGAGTGAAGCATGAATGCCATTTTAAAGACCAAACGCCTCAGAGGAAAGGGCAGCCTGTGAAAGTAAAGCAAGCCGCAGGCAACACTGGCTCATTAAGTGCTACGGATTTACTGTGAAAGTTAAAAGTTGGTGAAAACAATATCCTTATTAACAAAAAATGCACTAGGATATTGAAAATGAAAGACAATCTGAGTAGAATTTATACAGGAATATATTTTGAAGGTTCAGTAGATGTTTGACTTAAGACCAGTGGCGGATTTAGCTGTTTGGGAGCTCAAGGAGAACATGCGAAGGGGGCCCTCTATATTTGCTGCTTTTAAAGTCCTACAAAATCTTAATTTGTCAGTCTATAGCAACCAAATGGCTTAACCATACAGAGAAAAATTAAAACTGGAGTTGGCTTTCTAATTATTATGTATTATGTATATTACCAAATTAAGCTTGATAATTACCACATATTTACTTGGACTACACTAGGCTTTGTTTATAGGGCTCTGAAAGATTGGGGCCATGTCCATAGTAATAATTACATTCCATTTACATTCTAAATTCAATGTAAGTTTCATATAAGAAATGTCTTAGCACACATGTTGAGGTGTGAAATGTAAAACTATATTGTCCAAGTAATGTATGTGCTTCTCAGCTGGTCTGACTGTGGCACCAAATATCCTCACTGATCATTTTAGTGTAACCCACATTTTTAGTATATTTTCGCAATTTCAAATAAGCTTCAAAGAAACTCAACACAGCTATTGTCAACCTCCCTATGAACCACTTCTGGGTCACTTTGGGCACCACTAAACTGATAATATAAAACTTGACTTGTAGCCCACGCATTAATTAACATCAGTTTGTCAATCTTTGGCATCATATAGACACTGGATATACTTTATCAAATATTTTGTATCAATTTAGTTACAAAAAATATACAAAAGAAAGTGAACTACAGTGCTGCACATACTATGCACTGTGTGAATACGCCAGTGGAAATCTTACTATGGAGAGACTAGATTTACCATGGCAACAGGCCGAGACCACTGCAGCCTCTTCTACTGCAGACTACTTAAACTCCACTCGATTCACAAGAAAACACCGCAAGAATTAGAAAAGACACAGAAGTCTGCTGCAATATCGAGAGCTTACCTCAAATATATAAAAACAGCAGTTTAACTCCTGCTGCTAAATGGTCTGAGACGAGTAGAAAACTCAACCTGGTTTGTGGTAATCCATTTTCCTATAAATCCTTTACTCCAGGCTGGCATTTCCCATGATTAAGTATCAGCTCTCACCAATAACAATAAGGCAAAGTGACCTCTACAAGCTGAAGTCGCCCAAATGAGCATCCTATGGCCCTTTGCAGCGGTATAGTCCACACTTCATACGAGGCCCTGCCCTGTAAATGTCACTCAGAGCTGAATAATTTAGGCTCCAGAGGTCACCTGATCTGACGCGTTAGTGTACCCTGGAAAATGGAGTGTCTAGGGATCAGAGAAAAGGAATGGGGGGACACTAAGATGTATTCAATTGTAATGTAAAGCTCCTTAAAAACTCAATGTGAAATAGTCAATGGGAGTTGAATACACACCATTTCTAGTGAACTGATCTACTTAAGTAAACTGAGACAATTAAAAGATTTGGCTTGTGAATGATTTTTGCACAATTTGAAAGCTGAGCACCTTTTTACTTTTGACAATGTAAATAAATAATACAAAATAAAATAAATAAAGGTTGGATTTGAATGTTTTTTTGAGAGCCAATGAAATGTTTTAGATCACTGTTCACCATTTCACCAGGGTTTAACTTAGTGGCTGCTATTCTTAATGTTAAATTTGCCGCAGCTCTTCGCTTTCTAACACATAGCACTGGCATTTTGCACACACAACATACTCCCAACTAATTACTCCACAATGCACTAAGGAAAACTATACAACCAGACTAATGTCAAAACAAGTAGTAGATAAAACACACACTAAAATGTCAGGCGTATTAAATTTGCTGCAAAATAGCAAAGTAATGTTATTTGGTGGAAAGACTTTGTGTACAATAATTAATCATGACATTTACAGTGCAGTTTGTAAGGCACACTTGTTTAAAAAGTGGGTTGGTCGTCCTGAAATGTTGCTTACACATGGGCCGCTGGTACGAAACAAAACCTCCAGTCTGAATAAATCATGCACGCACAGCTGTCAGTGCCTCCTTTTGCACAAGTGGATCAAAACTTGATACGGCCATTAATTATTGACACATGGACGTTATGCTTTTCAAGTCACTACAAAAAGGCTTTTTCTAAGAGTGGTAAGAGATGGAGATTGAGAGATTGAAAGTGGTGTAGCAAAACAAGCCAGTAATGCTAAAAACATATGCATATTTGGCATGTGTCAGTTGTCTGGTTGTGGGACTCAGTCATTTTGTTGTAATGCACTTTTTACAGTGAATTTTACTCCCACCAATGTTGTCTCAGGCATTGCTGGTATGTTTGTGATTTTGCTGGCAAAATATATATATATATGATTCCATTTTTATAAAATAATATCTGATTATGTACCAACGTGAGCTAGAGTCAATTATACTCACTCTAGCCACAAGGGGTCAGTAAAAAATTATTAGTTTATGCTTTGTGATTCTATAGATTTGTAGAGATGCACCGACCTGGCTTTTTCAGTCCCGATACCGATCCTGATATCTGGGCTTTGTGGATCGACCGATACTGATACTAACTAATTATTCATCTGCTCATAATTAGGATTAAGTATAATAAATTATATCGTCTCCACTCTCGGTAAATGTGGCCGATAGTGGAGCCGATATAATTGATTCCACTTGGTTCAGGTTCAGGTCTGGGCACTTGTAAGATAGGACTTGCTGGTCTAAATATTTTTATTCCTACATTAATGGAACATGGTCAAATCAGAGTCAGATTTTAATGCTAACTACATTTTTGACTTTCCAATTAGGTGAACCCACTTTTGGGCCCTGACCCACCAGTTGAGAACCTCTGCTGTATGTGTGTTAATAACGCCTTACCTCTTCGGGCACAGATGAGCTCATGTGCACCGCAGGTTCTCCCCCCTCCTGAAAAAAGAGAGACAGACCATAAGTTAAAAGCTAGAATTATTGAATATGTATGGTGTTATGACATATGCTGCATGTGTCCCCAGGTTAGACGAGATGACAGATGTTCATTTTCTCAATTTAACTGGGAGCCGCTGTGAACGATTAAATGGTTAATGTGCACATATTTCATCAGGGAGGTACAAGAGATGAGAGCTGGCAAACAGAGTAAGTAGAAATATGAAATAATATGCACTTCCTGGTCACTTTATTAGGTAGACCCTGTACCAAAGAAGTGGCTCTGGTGTGGTCTTCAAGAAGGTCTTTGGCAGACAGGGGTTATATCAGTTACTTTTTATAACATACTCTATCAACCCAATGTGGCGTCTCTCCCCTGCAATCTTCCTCTACAGAACTGGTGCTCATTGGATGTTTTCCCTTTTGGGTGATCAACCTGTTGTGCAAAAAAATGCCAACAGATCAGCAGCAGTTTCTGACCTTCTCAGACCTGGCACCAACAATCACTGCAGGTACAGCTACCGAAGTTATTTGTGTTAAATTGGTATCCTTAATAGAAACAGTATAATTGAGCACTCAATATCACTATTGCTCAAATTTTGACATGAAAGTTTGCAGCCACGTGACGTTCTTCTCCTAATCATTTCACATGTTTTTACTCAGCATAAATGTGACACTAAAACAGCAGCAGAACCTTCCTGGGGGAGACACTGACACCCTGTCTTTAAATTGAAAAAGCAATTAAAGGCCTTATTAAACTCCTGCAGTAACAAAAGAGATTAGCAGCCGGCGGCCCGAGGCAAGGATTTATGCATTGAGGTTTTTATTTCTCTTCACAGCAGACACTCACCGGACCAGTCCACTTTAAACAGCTCATCAGTATTCATGCTCAGATAAACGCTGGTGTAATGGCACAGCTGGTCATTTGATACTAGGTTAAGAATTACAGGTAACTTTGGGATTGTTTTGTCATTGTAACTTTAGGGCTGCTAAGGTTTTAGCAAGACTAAGGACACGTATCTGCGTATGGTACAGATTTGGCTTATTATAAATAGGGCTGGGAACCTCACATTTCAATACGATATGCAATACATGGCTCACGACACCGATAATATCTCCATTTGGCGATACTGCGATTCTCGATATATTACACCTACGATATATCACAATTTTAAAGGAATTTATACAGTATTGAAAATCTATTCCAATGAATTTTCTTTCTGAAATACAATGAATAATTAGAACAATTATCAATTAACATTTATCTCACAAATAAGTCGACTTACTGATTTTAGTACTGATTTTATTTTTGTGAAATATACAAAATATTATCCGATATATCAATATAGCAGCCTGGAATATGATACCTTATCTACCCCAAAAAATTTTGATGAAATTCGGTAGCCTAACCTTTATTTATTTATTTATTTTTACCTATAGCCTATATTTAAAAAAAATATATTAAATAGTCCTGGTAATTATTAAGCAAAGGAATATCACCCATAAGTCTTTAAATGTTTGGACATGCATACGTCTTATGTAGTCCCTCTACCTACTGAGCAACACAGCCTAAATATTTGAAATCATTAGGGCTACAGAAATGAATAAACTGAATAAAAAAGTCAGTGTCTTAACATGACTTATCGGCACAGCTTACTTATAGGCTAACTGTAATAGGCTACTTCCTATATTGTAACTGAACTAGCTTAAATACCTTTCCTCTATGGAGATGTGTAAGTGCTTGGATACTGTATAAAGTGGTGCCTGTGACGCTGTTCGCATCATACGCTGCATGCACGCACGGCTGCACGTGACACAACAGAGTGCAGTGAGCGCGGGACGGGACACTGCACGCGCCACCAGGCTTTACTGCATCTCTGTCACTGCTACTGTCACTGAATGAACATTGTCCTTCTGCCGCTGAATGAAGACAAAACGTGTGAATAGCTACTTGATTAAAACGATTAGAAAGCTGCCCGACAGACACCACGTGACTAAAAGAGGAAGAACAGTTTGGTTTTGGTCGATAATCTTTAAAATATTCCTGGAGGTACATCACCACGTGACCACAAGCATAGAGATACAGACTACATATTCAGATTGTACTCATCAAGTAAACGCTGTATTGGCCTCTCTCACGTGATATAACCCCAGCACCGTGCCTCAGCATCACTTCAAGAGCATGTCCGGGGAAAGCACACGCTTATCCCGCGGACGGACCTCCACAACACAACCGTCCTGCATCAGTGCGGTTGTCCCACGGAGCACTGCAGTGAGAAGCCCGTGACGCGCTTTCCAAAACACTCGCCAGGTGTCCCATAGGCTTTAAGTTACATGCAGCAGATAAATAGCGTGATATCCCGAAAAAGTTTGCCAGGAGTCTTCCGCAGGACACCTGAGCGCGAGGAGATACTCACCGTCTATCGCCATGATGCTCCGTCCCGGACGCTACCATCTACGGGGGGCGATGGAGGAGGGAGGTCATTCCGGTGCCAAGCTAAACTATAGGAGAGAGGAGTTGTGTAAGCAGTCACTATGGGGCAGTAAAATGCAGCGAGTACAGACAGGTGGCAGCAGAAGAGAGATAACAGAACGCAGATAACATAAAGTATAGTATAAATAGTAGCCTATGGAAGTCATGAGAATACACTCACAGGCCGCCGGCCACTTTAATAGGTAGGCCTACACTTATTCAGCAATCGTGTAGACCTTAGTCTTATTGTTTATTTGTCTTATGCAGGTTCAACACAAGGTCAACAATGAAATGAAATGCTTAGGATCAGAAGAACCGTTAGACTCGCTAAGATAGTCAAGAAGTACTAGTAGCATGCAGTAATAGTACATGGTAAAAAAGTGTTTGCAAAAAAAAAGAGATAAGTAAACAATATAATAAACATAATAAACAATAAGTACAATATAAATACAAAGGTGCAGGTAGGATTAAATAAGGTGTAAGTAGAGTATTTCACAGGTGGTAAAATTACTTCAGATGAATTGCGAAAATGGCAACAATGAAATTTCAAGCATCTAAGTGGTGAAGAAAAATAATTTGCACAGAATGGTCCTAGACAGGAGAAAATATCCAGTGAGTGGCAGTCCGGTGGGTAATGCCTGGTTTATGCCAGAGGTAAGAGAAGAATAATCAGACTGGTTTGAGATGTTAGAAACAAAAAAAATCAACTAAAAAATACAACCAAGGTCTGTAGTCAATACCACATCCTCGAGGCAGATTACTACAGAAGCAAAAGACCACACCAATGTCATTTACTGTTTGGCTTGGTTGTCAGTAGACATGGAGCCTAATATTTTTGTAACCTTTCTAAATCACAAAAAAGGGCTTGCTCGGCATTGCTTCTGTATGCCAACTCCAAAGGCAGTCTATAGGGCACTTCCCTTTTCCCAGCCCATGTCTATAAAACAGTAATAGGTTCACAGGGGAGAACTGTCAGCTACATCATGTAAGCCTATTTTTATAAAAGAACAAAGCCTTGTCAATCATCACATACATACAGCCCCCAAACTCACTCAAGTCTCACTGGAAACAGAACAGCAGTACATAAACCCATTTTCTCCAAGATCACTTCAAGCCAACTGTTATTAAGTGTAAAGTATACATAAGAAGACAATATATGTTGGCCTCTTGGTTTAGGCCTGGTTAAGTCCTGGTATAGCCCTGTTTAAGTTTTTGTTTAGCCCTTGTTTCTGACCTGGTTTTATTCTGACTTAATCCTTATAGTGCCAGAGAAATGAAATACAAACCTGAAACAGATGGACCTACTAACCCACAATGCTACTATAAAATTAAATCTACAGAAATAGCAGTCTCCAGTTGAATGGCGCTCGACCTGTTTATGATAATGAGTCTGGCTGCTCCAGTAAAACCAGCTGCTTCACGCTCCAACATGCCTCAAAAGAGTAGCACACGGTAAGTGTCAGCTGGGGTGATTCACTCCCAGGCAAACTAGATTCTTGCAATCATTTGGGAAATACAAGTAATTTTATTTAGCAGGATTCACACAGAGGTCAATATACAAAACATACTTTCAAGATCATTGTCATTTTTAAAACTTTGTCAAGTTAAATCTACTTTTGTATCTGCATTGTAGTTTTTTCATTATTATTAATTTACTCTAAAAAATATTAATTTTAAATTCAATTTTAATGTTTTTGCAAATGTAGATTATTATATAGGGCCATCTGTTTCGGATACCCCTGGACGCCTCTCTAGGGAGGTGTTCCGGGCATGTCCAACTGGGAAGACCTATAGGACACTCTGGAGGTATTATATCTCTCAGCTGCCCACCGACACCTACAAGAGGGGAATGCCTTGTTGTTGCCAGGGAGCAGAGTAGATGCAATGTTGGCATATGGTTTGGAGAGTGGTCGTAATTACTTACTGTACCGGTCCCATAGAGCTGGGGTCACAAAGGTACATTTAAATAAACTGTTCTTCTGAGAGTAGTTTTAATGCATCATGGTTTTTACTTGAATTACAACATTTGATTGTAATATATCATACATTTTTTTTTTTTTTTATGATTCTCTTCGATAGGTTCTGCCACACCACCAGGGGCATATTAGCCTACTTGAAAATATCAATAGAGAACACAGTCAATCATCCTCCTTTCTCAATGGTAAACTAATCATGTTGGAAACTGAAGCTAGTCACGTACAATTTATAACCAAAAAACACACCCTATGCGTAAAAAGTGCCAACCTCATCCATGGAGCGAATCAGCGCCACGGCCTCTTGCGTCACCGTGAAGACACGCCCACCAGACTTGGTTCTTTTCCGCAAAGTTTCTGAGTTGTGTGTGTGCGCAATCCAGTCTCTCCTATTAGCTATTTATCTGGTTTATTTTACTACTAGGCCTTTTAAAATTTGTAAGAATGAGCGAAATTAAGCCAAACGAAACTAATGCGGAAGATGTTAGCAGTGAGAAGGACTGGGCTGCTGCTAAAGCTTTCTTTGACAACCTCAAAACCGTGAAGCCGAGACCCGTAAGTTGATATTACATCTTTAAAACCAACTAATGGTGATGTAGGACAAACTTTGAATGCACTTGTTACGTCAGACTGTTTTGTTACACGCGCCTTTTACGCACTTCCTGATTTTCCAATTTTCCATTTTCAGCCTAAACCCCAGAATGCTGTGACTATCGCTGTCTCCTCGCGTGTCCTTTTCAACTTGGTGGAGGAGAGGAAGATCTTCAAGGAGAAAGGGGTGGAGGCGTACGTGTCCCATCAGGTGGCTCATGAGAACGAACCCCTCAATCCGGGGCCTGCGTTCCCCTTCGTAAAGGTATGATATTAGTTGTAACCTGCTGGAGACTTTACAGGGCGTGGTTGCATTATTGTAAAACTAACCCTTCTCAGTCACCTGTGTATGAGGACAACTACAACCACCCACACCATGTAAGGCGTGATTTTGGCATAGTATTCTGAATCTGAACCAATTACCAATTATTATAACTGTATCTGACTCAAGCTGTTTACTGACTCGTCTTGGTTTTGAAATGCGCTGTTGAAATTTCTTCCTCAAAACACAGAATGCACTATATACTGTATCTACTGTAGCTGCTTGCTCTTTTACTAAAATGCAATTTGTTCTGACAATATAATATATTGTAAACAACCAGGAGTTCTTTCTGGCTTCATGTATGTGTTAATGTTAAGAGAACTAGATTGCATTTTGAATGGTTCTCTGTCTGTGCTAAGCTGGGCACTGTCCAGGGTGCACCCCGCCTAAGGCCCATATTGCTGTGATATTTTCCAGTCATCCACAATTACTATGACAGTGATTAGTTTTACAGGCCTACCATACTTAATGTTTGGTCTGATGAATTATCTCAATGCAAATATTTGATGAGAATAATCACTTGATAGTGGCACAGCTCAACTGATAAAAGTCGTGATAAATATAATGAATGTGATAGTATTCTAATAACTAGGCCTGTGCTGTCGTCCCCGACAGGAAGGTGTATATCGGCGAAAACGGCCCCATACGTCTGCCCCGTACGTCTGCCCCGTACGTCTGCCCCGTACGTCTGCCCCATACGTCTGCTACAACTATTACTAACGGGCACCTTAATCACTTTTTTGATTTGTCTGGATGTTTGTGAAGAATGTTTTTGCCAAATTTAGAAAATTCCCTAAAGCTGCATTATTCTTTCA
>JAVQKC010200100.1:0-51329 GCA_036025475.1 Philypnodon macrostomus | reverse complement strand
CCCCCCACCCCCCCCCCAATCTCTCCCCGTACCCCAAACAACCCATCGGGCGGGGGGGGGCGGCGGACTTGATGGAATACACAGATTGGGACTGGGAGACCTTCTTCATCTCCTGGGTATTGCGGGCTTTCATTTGATGAGAATGTGTAGATAAGATATAGTGATTGTACAAAGGCTTAATGAATCTGCTTCCCTCACTGTCTTCTGTATGTGATAAGATATTTCCACATAGTTAAACAACTCCACAAACTAGGGCTGCACAATATATGGTGAACTTATGTCAATGGAGTATCTGCAATAGCCGTATCACGTATGGCAACAATGTGATATCATTTTATGGTCTTCCAACTAATAGCCTATAAAGAAGCTGAACTAAAAAAACTAATGAAAATATTAATTTATTTAGTTCCTAGTTATTACCCAGTTTATCTTTGTTTTAGTTCTGGTTTAGTGACATTATGTAAGCTTTAGTCCTGATTTCCTTCTGGTTTAGTCCTGATTTACTATTTGAGGTTTGATCTGCACGTTTGACTAGTAAATTGTGGCCAGATTTAGTTATTGCATATCACCCATCGCCCGATACCACAAACAAAGCCCCATAGAACAGAAACAGAAGCGGATTATTTATACCCAAATTATTCAACATCTGCACAGTTGGAAATCTTCACAGAGACACAGCCGTAAACAGCTGAAACAAATAACTTTTACCCCGTCCTTTATAGATGTACAATATTTACATAAAAAGATCAGTGTCCCTTGCAAAAATACAAGTATTTTCAGTCAAAAAGTGTCCCCTTTATTTTTTGTTCCCAAGAAGCGAGTATAAATCTGTACAGTCTCCTCGGAGGGATTAGGCAGCACAGTGTGAACTGGTCCATCCATGCATGGGCAGCAAAACACCCGAGACCATTCATTGTGACCGTGGTTTCATAGCTTGCTGGAAGTAACTGCCAAAGAAGATGTATTGCTTTCGAGTCGGTCATAGACTCTCAACATTAAAACACATGGGGCGCTTCATCAGAGAGCTTGATGTCTGTGTGCGATGGCAGGTAGCCTGGCAAGGGAGAAAGAAGGCAGGGAGTCAGAGTGAAAGAGAGCGAGGAATTTTATGTAGCTATTTGCATAGGAGTGGGTTTTTTTGCAGGCAAACACATTTATCTTGGATGGGTCAATTGTTTAGCTGCTGCTGGAGGTAAATCAACTGGAACCCTGTAGATATGTCTTGATGAAAATGCTTTCACCACCCCTGCCTCCCTTCCTGATGCACTAATTATTTTATTGGGTCAAATAATTCACACAGACATCCCCCTTACTTTGCACTTGATTGTGTTTTACTTACACATGAATACTAATACAATGCTGTCACGAACATAGCCTTACTTAAATCTACAATGTACAAAACACTTCCACCTTGGTAACTAAGGTATCCCTCTTCCTGTAGAGAGTTTTCATTTATAGCAAGCTGGCATGACTTCTGCAGAAACTTTCATTGTCATATTAAAATGGCCACTTCATCCCAATTAAAACAGGACATCTCTACCTCTAGTCAGGCCTAATTGTTCAGTTTTGGTTATATGTGCTGAGGTTTTGAGATATTGGTCGAACATTTCTGCCTGGGCAAATTTAATTGGAACTACTTTTAGAAGATGAAATAGTCCCTGTAAAAGCTACTGACAGAGTGTCAGAGCATGGCGAGTGGAGAATAACAGGAACACTAGTTCTAAAGGAGGCACGACGCTGTTAAACACATTTTGAAAAGTGTCACAAATACCAAACAAGAGAAAGAATTCACCTCAACTGGAACAGAAGAAATTAGATTCAGTTCTATAAAAATCTGCACTTACGAGGCTACTAGTTGTGTTAACTAGACAACAAAGTTCAATTGCACCAGTTGGCCAGTTCAATATCAGACTAATGTGCAACCTAAGAATGCTAACTAAAGTAAAGTATACTGCAAAAACTACATTTGCTTACTTCAAAATGCCTTGTGTCTGGTTTCAAATACAACTGACCAGTAACAATACAATCGTAATAATCAATTACTATACAACACTATTGGATTCATTTACATCCTGCGGTACAATGCATTGTGGCGTTAATATAATCGGTTAAATATTTTCTTATCTTATCTTTATAATTAATCATGAATCAAATTATTTACACAAAATTGAAATGATAAGGTTAGGAACAAAATATTCATTATTTCAGTTGAAGTCGAACGTTGAAATATAGAGGCAGATCTACCACCAATGTTGAATGGTATTTTTGTATTATCATATATCCACTTTATTTCATAATCTGTTTTTGTAAATCCACATTATCTTCTGCAACATTTAATAATATATACTTGATAGGGGCAACAATGTCTTATTAACAGTACTCCTAGACCTATGGCCATCAACAAAGCAGCCCAGCTTGGGAAGCACACACAAGCAGTACTAAAACCAACAATAAACTATGGTAATGTATATAGATAGGGTCAGCGGAATACAACAAATTGTAAACAGCTATAAAGTTTTATCTAAAAATCAGTAAACACTCTTAATCTAGCTTCAATCTGCAGCAATGAAATGCTTTTTTGGAAGCACAAATAAGGTTTAGTGCAAACAGTGAAGATACATTATTAAGTCTGTATTGTTACTCTTGATTGATTGAGGGCGTGCTGATTTAGCAAGGTTGTAGCTAAAAGGAAATTACGACATAAAAAAATTGCTTCCTCACACCAAATACTGCCATATTTTCACTTTATATAACACTACTGTCAGTATTTGGAATTTTCTGACTAATAGAAAACTAGAGGCTAAATATTCACTTGAATGTATTAACACATCTAAAACCCTGTGGAATTGTGGGAAATATATATGGTGCCTTAAGCATGAAGTGGACATGATAGTACCTCTGCTTTTGGAGTCTATGTGTACATCCACACGGTCCAGTGAGGTCAGGTTGTCCCCCTGCGGGTTCTGGTCTGCTATGGAGGTCACTGTTGGAATGACCTCTTGTTCTTTGTCAGGCTGCTCCGCTGTGTATGTGTTGATGCCCGGGATCTTCCTGTAGGGTACGGAGGGTAGAAAAAAACCTGTTTCAGACAAAGCCAAGCGAATGGAGAGCTGCCATCAGGTCTGATTCACTAATGCTCTCCACTAAGCATAATGCACTATTTTTAACTGCTAAAAGATGGCAGAGGAAGTGGGGTGTATGTGGGGCATTCCACTGGGCATTGCACTCTAACTCTCATATTGTTCACCTCAGTTTTCAATCAATTTTTCATCCCCTCAGATGCAATCTCTCAATTTTTGCTTAAAACGAACATCTTGCATTTCTAATTTCAGATTCACCCCCATGTGGCTTTCCACTACATCTGCCACTGTAACATTTAGGCACATCTTCCAAAAGTTGATGCCTTCAAATAAAAAGAAGTGGCAAAGTAGATGTTGCGTTTTAAGACTATGCCAGTCTGGTGCTAACAACAAAATCAGCCCTATTATGTTCACTTGACTTTTCTGAGCTTTCTACTATGTCACAAAGCTACTTCGCCATCAAAACATACTTCTATTTTGTTTAATTCACGTTTGACTAATGTATGCTGAGACAGTGACCGTCTCAGAAGCTGAAAATCCATGGTTTCACTTTTCTCCATAGAAAGGTGAAGAAATCCCATCTTGCTACTACTTTCCATTGTTTGCCAAAGATGTACTGTAGTAGGAAAGTGAACATGGCCAACAAAGGGAGAAAGGACCTAATAGGGACATGCACCTAATCCAGAGGTGGGTAGTACTCAGTTACATTTACTCAGGTACATTTACTTGAGTAACTTTTGAAATAAATTTTACTCCATAGAGTAACTTTACTGCGCAATACTTTTGACTTTTACTTAAATAATAATATTTTGAAGTAACTGTACTCTTACTTGAGTAAAATATTGTACTTTTACCACCTCTGTGTGTCATGTAAGAACAGCTTTATGTGAAAAATGTGATGATGTGGATTCTGTTCCTTGTGCCTTAATTTTTTGAAAATATTATTTACATTTTTAGTTTATCTCTTGAAAATATCAGAATCTGTTTATTATCTTTTTTATTTTTTTTTAACAAATAATCTGACATTACGCTCACAGTTACTCAGGACTTGAGTAGTTTTTCCTCCAGTACTTTTCTACTTTTACTCCAGTAAATATGTGGATAAGTACTTTTTACTTACAACATTATTTTGAAGTAACGGTACACTTACTTGAGTAAAAGTATCTACCCACCTCTGACCTAATCTCAGCTCACCCAAAGAAGACATTTTCAATATTAATTGAATTTATAAATTGTATAAATGAGTGAAATGGTGATTTAGAAGTAATCAAAATCAAGTATAATTGCTAAAAAATTGAGTAAAAATGCCAAGAAGTAGAAGTTTTGTCTTATTATGAAATATACTCAAAATCAATGCAGAGATATCCACGTGATCGGCATGGGATTAAGAGCAACAGAAGATGCTATTTACTGTATGTCCCTCACTGTATATGTTGTCTCAGGAATTATCTCCTCAACCGTTCCTGCCACTCGGGGCAGTGTATGCCTCACCTTGAATGGCTGTGTTTAGCATTTCCTCAAAGGTCAACCCTCACATTGTCAGATAGATGAATATTGATAACTGCGGGTCTGTGACACCCATTCAAGCTCTCTGGGAAGAATTGATTAGACTGTCATGCCCCGTAATATTCTCCAGATTGAGACATAGGGGAATTGTCTTATTCCTCCAGCCATTATTGTGCCGCCGCCGTCCATAACTCAGATATATAGGGAGTCTAAATACTTTCGGAAAGTTTTAGGAGCTCGGTAGTCAGACGCTTTACTAGTAGGTAATGGGGCCAGCTCTAAATAAGGCCATTATACAAACACATTTACTAAAGCACACACACACAGAACACAGAGCATTATCTATCATTGGTAAAGATTCAGGTTAGAAAATGGGAATAGTCACTGTTACTTACTTACCGTTACCAGGCCACCTACCAAATGTGTATGAGATACCAGATGGACTTTACCTTTTGAATTTATATATTACAAAGATTGCCAAGATCATCACAACGACAGACACCAGCATGATGATGGCAGTGCTGCTGTGGACAATTTCACTGTTGTCCACCAGGGGAGCTGCAGATCAACAGAACCAAAACAAATGGTAAGCTGTGGTTATCTGGAAACTTGAAAAGCTTTATAGCAGTATGTATTTAATCAAATGGGATGTTTGTTATTTAGCTATTGCCTTAGTTTCTGTGGATAAATGTTTGTGCACACTCTGTTTGGATAAGAGGACAGGAGCATAATACACACATAAATATGGCTGCTATTGGGAGCACTGAAAACACTTCCTATCAAGGGATCTAAAGCCACAAACTCAAATGATATCCTCCTTTTGGCTGTTCCCTTCAGGGTATGCCTCCATCTAACCCTATCCTCAGCTTTTTCTGCTTTCACATCAACTAACTTTACAGCCTTTTTCACAACATTCATAAATTGCCTTATAGGTTTAGGCCTCCTCCCGGCCAGCTTTAAACTCAGCATTTTTTTTTACCAATATATTCACAATCCCTGCTCCGTGTAAATCTTAATCTGGTTCCTCTAACTTTATTCCCAAAATATATAACATGGACTGTTCCTCTGATGTACTCATTACAGATTTCATATTTCTTTAGTCTTATTTATAGTAGTACCTGGTTCATTTCCTGTAGCTACTGACTGACTATATATATATACATATTAGCTATGCATAAGCATATCATTTTGCCATATTTACCAAATACTGAGTTTTTTCTTTAAGACTGGAAGCAAAATACATTACAGAACACAGAAAGCAATAACAGAATTGATTCAGTTCAGAAATAGAAGATCCATAATGCAGTTTAAAGCAATGTTATGAAACTTTCTGTCAAAATATGAAACCAAATAACTCCACATTGCTTGGTAATCATTCTTTCATCTATAAATATTCTATAGCACTCTGACATTGCAAAATTACATACATATATCAAAACACCATATTATCCAGATGCCTTGATGACATTTTGATTACTGCCCCATGCATTCAAGTAACATATATACAAGTCTTTAGAATTGAACAATGGCTATCTGAACGCCTTAACCTGCATGTAAACATTCAACATTATGCTATAAATGCAACTGTTAAGGTTGTTAGCCAATGAGAGCTGAGGTAAATCAATTAAGTGGTCAGGTGACGTTGGCTTGATTTATAATGGCTGGTCTTGGCTGGTGGGTTTTATAACACAAAACATTTTTAGTCTGTGACATAAAATAATGGGAACTGTCCAGTCCAGGTTTGATCTTCATCTCTATGCTGCTATTAAAAGTTTACATAACCTCCCAGACAGCTTTTACTTTCCCAAAATGGCCGTGACAAGCTCGAGTGTGTGTATTCATGCTTGCGGACTGACCTGGCGAGAGGCGGGTGGCGTACACGTTCACCTGCACCCCCGGCTTGAGTGTGAACTGGACGAGATCCTGATTCAGAGCACTTAACAGCACCTGAGAAAGCTGTGGGGAGAGTGACAGAGCAAAGAAGAGTCGGTTAGCGTGCGGCTCCACTGCAATATCCCGTCCGCCATCAATATTTCAACCCCAGTCATTTCATCCGACAGCTTGAATTATGAATCAGAATTTAGATTCCTTCTAAAGAGGAGCAAATGTTGATGGAAACCCAGAACCTGGTGTGCTAAAACGGTATGCTGGATTTGGCTTGAGACGGGAACCCCTATCAGGTAAAAGGGCGAGTGGTTAGCGGTGTAGCCATTGCACTGACATTTTACAAAATTAATTCCTTTGCTATTTCTGTCTCAGTGGGACTTTTAACCTATAATACTTTGGGCCACACACGCTCACACCCCTAAATTCTCTCTCTAAAGGTTCAGTCAGGCAAAGCATTTGTAAATCAAGGTGTGTTTAATATAATAAAATAGCAGTTTTAATTTATCCCCCGCCGAGTGCTTCGTGTTCTCTTGCTTTTCACACCTTGATGAAGAAGTCATTTAACACACGACCAAAAAGCCTTCCTTCCCGGAGCCCATTTGAGTCCTTAGACATGCCTCACTAATTCCATCTCTCTCTTTTAAAATCTTTGCACTGGTTAAAATTAGACTGCTCTACACAGTATGAATAATTACTTTTTGTTCTAGTGGCATATCAGGGTCAGTAAATCTATTACACATTTTAATAAGCCACACCACACACATGCCCATGTTCGTGTGTGGTCGTATATGCTTTCACAATGACAATCTGTGATGCTTCCGACTCATTCACTGGAGATGAGAAGAAGAGTGAACTGAAGATTTATTGCCCTATTATCAGTGAGATTCTGCCAGGTAATCAGACAGGCTTTAGATAAATACATCTCTTTAATTCCCAATCCAGGCCGCCTGCCCTAGTTTGTCTCCTTCCACGTTGCTGCCAATTATATGATGCATCAATGTAATTAAATACCTATTAAGTCAGTTCAGGACTGACTGTGAGCCAGCAAAATGATATTTACCCAGGATGGAAACAATGTCCCTGCCTTCAGTGATGATGAACAGTACAGGCCGGTCCATAAAGCACTGTTTAACATATTGTTTACAGACTGAAAGGTTGGACGGTAAAACCAAAAAGTTTTACATAGAGATTTACATTTTGAAATGTCAAATAACTCACAACCCAGCTTGGCCTAGCACACTACTACTGCTCTTAAAACTACTTCCATTGATTTTCAGATGAGATTTAAATTGTAAAAACATGTCTCTTAATTTAGGATATGTATTAAAGTTCTGAGCATACCAATGTATTCTTCGTCTAAGCTCATAGACAGCAGGTTTTGCCCACAATGCACTATTTAGCATATTGTATTCACATAATCTGAACCACGTGAAAATGTATCTTTATTAAGCTTATCCCAGCGACTATGAGCCTCAGATAGGGTACACCCTGGACAGCGGCTCGTTAGTTTTAGGATGACAGCGAGACTGACACACAACCATTCACTTTCACAATCATTCACTGTATATGGTCAATTTAGATCACCAATTCACCTATGCACACATGCCCTTAGACGGTGGAAGTAAGTACCTGAAGAGAACCAACACACTGCTACTTTAATACTGGTTATAAGTGTCATTTGAGTATATAGCATGCTTTTTATTGCAGAAAACATTGTCTATGGAAACTTACCCTTAGAATTTAACGTTGTAAACATGAAACACATCATTACTATATTTTTGATATTATTCTTGGGTTCCCATAAGAAAATCAAAATGCTTGAATCCTGAATTTCTTATGAGCTCTTTTTCAGTCAAATACATGGGAAGACATTACCCTCTAGTGGCGTTCTGCTGTATTACATCCTGAGGGGTGACCATAAAGGGCAGCTGTGGGAACATTAAATCTCAGTAATAAAACCTCCAACACCTTGCGTTCTATAATTAGAGCAGTTGGGTTGTTGCTTATTTATATCAAATGTGCAAACCCAAGCTAAATGAACAATTCAAAGTTGCGTGAAGTGAGCAAAATGTGCCTCCATAAATGCCCGAGGGCATCAAGCTGACAGCTAAATGAGAAAGAATTATAAAGGTGCAACCAAAAGTTTTGGGACGGGTGTAAACACATTCTTCTTCTTGCCCTGTCTCTGATAATGCCACTGTTTTCCATATTTTAGCCCAATTAACTGGCAGGCCGATGTACTCTTCATCACTGCTGACCTTTTCAAATAATAACACTTTTTGCTACATACCAAGCAGCAGCCCTTGTTTCCATTCATCTCACAGTGCTTCAAAAAGGACTTCAAACTTCCAAGAGTTCGGTAATCCATCACAATGAGCACAATGTCTGCCTTTATTTTCATCAAAGTTTGGGCCCGGGTTGCAGTTGCAGAGTGTCCGGAGCACCGGAGCACCTCAAATTGTTTTTAGATTTCTATACGGTCAATAACTGAACTTTGACAAAGATAGATGCAGGCGTGTGATGCTCAATGTGATTTATTGAAAGTAGATATTATTCAGGAATGAATGGAAACAGAACTGTATGAGAAACCACACACGTATACAAGCCATAGTGCAACATTTTCTTCTTGGTAGTGACGTGACGTATAGAAAATAAATTAATAATGGGTAAAATTATTCCTATATTTACCAATGAAGTAAGAAAGACTTGCAAATATATTATGTCCCCCAAAATCTATTTGGGTTACTGAATATTAAGGGGAAAATACATTTTTAATCTAATGGCAAATGTATATGTGTAAGTAGGTCCTTGTGTTATTCCATAGCAGAATAATTCCTAATTCTAATAAAACTCATATAAAACTTAATAGTCAAACACAAACACTTTTAAAGTATGTTTCATTCCACGTTAGCTGTGGCTGAGTGAGCTCTTAATGAGACTGGTCTATTATTCTTCATTATGAGAAATGTTGTTTACAATATGTCTAAACTTAATTGTTATAAAAGTCTTCTTTAACAAAGCTATAATTCATGGTTTAGGATGACAACTGAGTGAGAGTCCATATACATACAAATGGAGCAATGTAACATTGAATCGGAGTCATGAGGGTTTACTGTATCGGCTACTAATTACATAATCCACTCCATCCAATAGTCATGTCTAGCCTTTATCATGTTATGAATGACAGTTAGCTGAAGCCTTCAACAGCTCCTTTGTGCATGGGGTACGTGATGAACAATGAGACTGAATTCATCTTATACATTTACTAGTATTAAATATAGTTCTTTTAGCCCCAAAAAACCTTCCACCAGTCTCAGATCACTACTTATGTTATAGTTACAGATGCTATAATGTAAATGTTTAAGGTATATGTCTACTAACTATTGTTAAAAAAGGCATTGAAGGGTGTTAAGAGATTAGGTGCATGTCTCTGTGTCAATCCTGCAACTACCTCTTTGGGCTGTACCCCATGTTGTAGCAAGATGAATGTATAAAATGAATTGGGGAGCCATGGTAAATTAACTGACATTAACTGATTTATTCTAACATTATATAAAAAACTTGCAGCTTGAGTGTTTTGGCTGAAGTATAAGCAAAATGCAGAGACAGTTCTCATGGGATGTTTCCCTGGAGAAGCCATGTTTTCGGTTTTCATATTTTTCTTACATTAACCCTACACTTCGCTTAGTACAGTGTCTGGCTTCATTAAAATAATTTATCTAAAACATACCTGGTCCAGATTTGCCCACTTTTCATCCACGGGCTCTCCTCTTGACCCCTTCTCCGGCACAATGTAAAGTTCGGCAGTGGTGGGCAACCCGGGGAGTACTGCAACCAGGAGCTGATCTTCGCTGATTCCGGTGACCTTTAATTAAATTCACAAAACAAGATCAACATTTTAACTGGCAGTTCTTGGAGTGACATTCTCTGGGTTTTTGCACACAAGATTGTAGTTCTTCTGAGGACAAGTGGTAAGTAACATTTCATCAATTTCACAAAGGAACTTACAGCACACAATCTTTTCTTAAAAAATAACAAAAACTACAATGTTCACAGATGCCAGGGGACCTAGCTGTTTACCCAACAAGTACAATTTCATTTTTTTCCCTCAAATTTAGAAGTCAAGTTTTTATGCCATTTCTTAAAAGAATTAACAATACAGAAGTATGTGAACCATTTGGGATTACTCGAGATTTCTGCATAAATTGGTCAAAAATGTGTCTGCTCTTCATCTAAGTCACAACAATAGACAGTCTGCTTATACCGCACACAAATTATATGATTTCATGTTTTACACACAAAATATAAACATTCACAGTGCAGGGTGAAAAAATATATGAACCATTGGATGTAATAACTGGTTGACCGTCCTTTGGCTGCAATAACCTCAACTAAACATTTCCTGTAGTTGCAGATCAGGCCTGAAAAGAGGAATGGTCCAAATTTTCTACTGACAGTTGTGCAATTCTGAAGTCAACTACAGGAAATGTTAAGTTGAGGATATTGCAGCTAGGAGGGTCAACCAGGTATTAAATCCAAATTCTTGCGACTGTATATGAACCCGTAGCCTTTTATTGGTATTGATAAATTTCCATGTTTAGGGTCAGGTTTTTTTCAATAATACAATATAATAATAATATCAATAACTCTAATTGATAAGAAATATTACTGTCATATTTTCTCACCATAAATATTCATTTGTTACGTATATATCTAATTTTTCACTTGCCCCTTTTCGATCTTCAGCCCTTGCATATATAAAAGGCTTGGCTCTATGCTTCACATATCATTTGCCTAAGTACCAGTCACTGTCCACAAAAAAAGCACCAATCATCTGAAACACACAAGTTCAATTTGACAGACTCTTGGTCAAAGACTGGGGCTTTTAGTGCATTCCATCCATAACCAGAGGTCTCCTGTCAGCTTTCTGTTGTAAACCCTGGTAATATCTGACAAGACAGAAGGTCAGAGTGAATGTTTCATACTGAGGACTACTCACAGATATATATAGAACTGCAGTATCCAGGTCTTTTACATAAGATACTGTGTATTTGGTGTCCCCATAGATGCTAGAAAGGCATAACCAGACACTTAACCACAGTTCAACTCCTTTTACTTGAGGTTTTGGTGTTCTCCAGAGGAATTAAACAACAGCTGTCGTTGCCACGGCAGTGTTGGCCTTTAGTATTTTGACAAGTGCCCTAAGAGGAGGCATTTTAACAGGGCTTTGTGTCATGTGCGATGTGCAGAGGGTAACAACTAATTACACCAAAAGGTTAAAGGCATAGGCCATTTCCTTAAAAAAAAAACAGAAAATGATAAAAATGCATAGGTCAATTGTCATAATTATTATTTTACTTTAGTCCCACCCCTGGCCTCTACAGCAACATCAGATCAGAGTTTGTGGGTTACCACTTTGACCAATAGTAGTTGAGTTTTACTTTAGTCCCTTCTCTGGATTCTACAGACTACAGTTGACCAAATTTACATCATAGAACGGGGTCAGAAAGTCAGTTTTAAGTATTATTTACTTTAACGGATTAAACCATTAAAATGTGGATAAAGTAGAGATATTTTCCCCACACAAAACCGCATACCCATATTAGTAATGCAGCCCAAGCCAGTCTGGAAATATTAGTTCAGTGAGGCCTTGAATATTTCACTCCAGGCTAGTGCAGAGCTGTTAATTGCAGCGTTTGAAAGAGGGCTTCTGAACTTGACTGCAGCACTGTTCATTTGAATGGATTTTTATGTATTATTAGCTGGGGGCTGCACAACTGACCTGGACTATGGAGTTCTTCACCACTCTGCCGATATCCTCCCTCCATTCAGAGACCCCCGGGTTCATCTCATCCAAATAAGACGAGAAGGCTAAAACATGGGAGCGAAAGTAATCTGGAATACATTGCACAGACAGCATATTGAGTCATCTGAGAAAAAAAAACACACACACACAAAACAGTTGCATTTAAGGTTAAACATATCCTCCAGGCAGATGTAGAAAATCAGATAGAAGATACAAATATGCTACTAACATCATATTACTACAGTATATAAACTTTGGGAGTTAGATTAACTAAGGCAGTATTTTTTTTTCAAAGTCATAATTGTGACCTAGTTACCCGTTTGTCTTAGTATGCACATATTTCTAGATTGTTTTAGCAATTTTAAAATTTTAGCCCCTACTTGATCTTATTTTCTAGTATTAATAATGGAATTAAATAAAATATTTTATAATAATTAATTTATAATTTAAAACTTTTTTTTATTTTTTTTTTTAAATAATCGAAAAAAAAATATTCTTTGTTTGGACTTACAGGACTGCTTCAATATCCATGTCATAACACAGTGTATTTGCAACAAATGTTTGGATCTGTCTTTATTACAGGGGGAGAAGCCAGTCACAACTCACTAATCTCCAGCAAAATGTCTAGTTGGATTTGAATTTCACTTAGTAATAGGCATGAGAAAATAAGGAACGGCCAGGGGTTTTAAACACATTTGCCTAAAAATCGAGTGTACTGTATGAAGCCATTAGAGTAGAAGAGAAGAAGAGTAATACCAAAGTGATTTATAAGCTGCATAGAGATCTTTTTATACACACACAGTGGAAATGGAATAGGGTCTGTGTATTTCTTCCATCAATAAACCAGCACTATTTAAGATGTTTGCACCAATGGATAATTACAGTGTGTATGTGAGCTACAGCAGAGTACCATGGGACTCCTATACACAGCATACATATGTGAACATGTATGTCAATATGTGGATAGTTGGCATGATCTATTGGGATTTGTGTTCTCTTGAGATGGTAGCATTCTCATTCACTTCAGTTTCAATCACAGACATAGAAGTATCTAATGATGATATGCTGCCAATAGAATGTGGTATTTCTTTGTCAAGACTGCATCTTGGTCCTATATTTGAACAGTTCTGAATCGCTTGAATAAAAAGTTGTTTGCCACTTCATTAGAATCACATCTAATAGCAAACTGGGCAGTCACATGGCCACTACTTATTGCATTTAGGCTTGCAGACAGAAGTAATTGAGAATTAGAATGGAGGACTACATGATGTAAGTGACTCTACCCAAAGTAGAAAATATTTAATATGGATAGTCCTATGGTGAAAATTCCTTGTTGATGAAAGAGTTCAGAGAAAATGGATTTGAGATAGAAAGGCCACAATAGCTCAACAAGGAGACTAAATCCAGAAGCAGAATACCACACTAGAGGCCACTTTATTAGGTACAATATTACAATAATACTTAGTAAAGTGGCGAGTGGGTGTTTTTTTACTTTAATGTTTGAAATGTCAAAGAATAAAGAAGGAAATGTGCTTTACCATATACTGCAATAATCATCTGATCCTGGTGGACTGTGTTGCCCAGTGAAGCTTGAACAGTGACGGTGTGACTTCCAACTTTAGAAAAGGTGTAGGACATTGCTCCATTTAAGGTCACCACCGGCTGAGATGCACAAAAAGACAAAATGACACCTGTTTAACTGCCACTCGGTATGTGGGGCAAATTAAAATGCCCAAGAGGTATCGCTGTTTACCTCTGTTTTGTTATCAAACCACCAATAGTATGTCACTGTCCCCACATTGGCTGGACGCAGTGTTGTGGTGAGGTTTACTGGTTTGTGCTTGACCACCACAGAAGGAGCGGAGAGCTGCACCTGTTCAAGTTGGCCTTTTTAGAAAATACAAAAAAAAATAAAAACACATCACGTAACGGCTTTTGTTCACTGTTATTCAACCGTCATTACAGTTTCACTAAAAGAAGAAGAAGTCTGGGAATCATTTGTTTACAAAACAGTGTTTATGGAGGGACAGCAAAGACATTAAATCTGCAATGTGAATTCAAAAGTCTTTTTTACTGCCAGACGAAATTACAACAACTGAATGTCTCACAGTCTCCTAATAGTTTTGCACTGTCCAAGATGCCACAAATAATACTGAGGTAGTGAATAGCAAAAAGATGGCATCATTTTAGAGACACCCAGGAATGTGCATATGACGAACAAATCTTGACAGTGATAGGCCATTAGAGCATCCATATCACAGAAAATGGAGTTAGCCCCATTGTGTATCATGAGTTTAGTCGTTTAAAGCCATAATAATAAAGCCGGGAGAAAAGTGCAGTTTCTCAGAGCACTTGAAGTTTGATGAAAGGCTGATGTGACTATGCTGTTTGCGGCATCTCATCTAGTGTGGACTAGTAGGAAAAACGAAAGCATTCTGTGTATTACCTCTGCATCACATTCACATTATCAAGAGATGTCCCAGCTTTGCTTGTCTTCCCATTACCGGGTTAATGTTAAATTTGGGGGACTGTGGGTCAGGTCAGGTCCAATGCGTGTAAGGTTGGTGGTCAAATTCCTACTGCAACCTGTGCTTATTGATGCTGTGTCCATGGGCAAGACACTTCACCCACCTTTATTCATGTTATCAAGCAATGCCCAAATCACCATCACCTTTATTATTTATAATTATGCCTCGAGTCCAAAGATTCCTTTTAGCACCATTAAAAAACTTACAGGTCACATGGAGGTAGAGCGTTGCCTTATCGAAGCCCAAGGTGTTGCTGGCTGTCGCAGAAACTTGATAGATGCCAACTTTGCTGTAGGTATGTTTGACACCATCTTCAATAGAGCTGATGTTTACATACGATATCGCAGTCCCGTCCCCAAAGTCCACAGTAATACTGGTGGTGGAGCTGAGGCCCTTCAGAAGAGTGAGAAAATACAATACTGTCAGTCACCCTCTGCATCCCCCATGACACCTCACACAATATTACGAACAACCGGGTCATGTCATGGCATATTTACTTTAGAGTCCTGTGCTGCAGCCCCTGTGCTATTTTCTGGCAGTGACTCAATATAGATAACACCATAATCACAAATGAAAGAGACAAGCACAATACTGTGTTGATGTCTGCACCTCTTCAAGAAGGACTAAGAAGGTGACATTCCTCTCCAGAGTTGCCACCAGAGTTCCTTCGCTGGTGAAGAGTTGGAAGCCTCTGGGGGACTGGCTGGGGCACTTCTGTCGCCTGGGGCTATACTTCAACACACTTCCCTCAATGCAGTTGTTAGACAAAGCCTTGCGATACCTGGAATACATCCAAAAAAGATAGATTGAGCTGTGCAAGGGTCTAAAAATGGCATAAACACAGCCATGATTAATAAATAGTCCTGCAGTAAAATTAAACAGTATACAAGGTCTTTATAGTGAGATTTTATTAAATATATATTTTTTTGTTGGCCACACATCTCAAAATAGTTGGGTAAAGTTGAAAACAAAAGGCTGGAAATCAAACCTTTAGACCTACTAGTTAAAAAAAACAGCTGGTGGAGCACTTGACTGGGTACAAACTGAGCTATTTTGGAAAGACTGTATTAGGTTGTATTCTGTCTGTATTATTAGCATTGAATATACTATCATGATTCTAAACTGGAAACACGGATGCCCACAGATCCCCCGTACCCTGTTGTGTTGAGGAAGGTGTCCCCCGTGAGACAGTCTCTAGATGTGGCTGAAGGAATAAACCAGAACGATGGAGTGCAGCTGCCATCGGTGTGCCGCTCAAAACCGTAGTCACTGTTTCAAATCAAACCAGAGAGAAAAAGTTTGGTGAAAATAGTTCATCTTTAGAAATCGGTTAAAATGTAATCATAGGATGTTATGTCACAATGCCAGAAGTAACATCTAATAAAGCTATTCAAGACATTATAATTGATATAATTTAATCTGAAGGCTATTTGATAAAAGCAGAAAGATAAAAAGGTCTACTGCCTTTTCATAAATTAATTGATCAACTGAGATTAATTCAATGTTTCTTTGATCCAATAAAAGCACCAAAATGAGCTATATACAGATTTTTGTATTTGCTGTTATGTTATGAGATTCTAAACTGTACAGACACTGATATTGGGATGTCATAAAGTTGTGAAAGTTTGCAGACTTTCTTTGAAAATGTTCCTTTCAAACTTTAGACATCAACAGTGCAGATTGCTGAGTTGCAAGAAGTAAGGCGCTTTTCTCCAAAAAAGAACTTTGTTGCTGGTCTTTGCTAAATGCCATGTGGACGGGCTGCTCGACGAATGTTCTGTGGGTGGAGGAGCCCAAACTAGCGAAACTTTTTGGCTTTGTGTTTGGCGTTGACCAAACTGATCAGTGCAACACAAGAGTCTATCCCATCTGTGAAAGATGGCAGTGGCAGTGTGACGTTCTGCTGCCTCTGGACCATAGCAGCCTGCCGTCGCTGAAGGAAGTGTGAGTTTTGAATTATTAAAATCCTACAGGAAAATGTCAAGGTGTCCATCACCTTCTCCGCGGAACGGGGCTCATAAACCCTTCTGCTCAGGGATGGTTATAGAAGAATGTTTTTGTATGGACATGTGCTGACCTTAAACCTATAGAAGTGCTATGTAGGCACTGGCAACAGGTCAATGAACAGAGATTTAGAGATGTAGCCCATCTAAGCCAATGTTCATGTCTGACCCATACATACTGTATGGCCAGACATAAAACTGCAATTGAAAAATCTTGTATTTTATTTATGGTCCAGATGGCAACATTAACTTTAAATAGAAAAACAGGAGCTAGCTAGTGATAGATGCTGTTGGGACATATTTAAAGGTGCTATAAGATAACTGATTTTAAACATATTAAATAAACATGTTTAAATCAAATATAGTATTTGCTGATATGAGTAGAGTCCATTTATTAAGTTTTTAGTAGATTTGTGTTAGTTCCCCTCCTTGGAAATCATGCAATCACAAAAGCAAAGCTGTGTCATGTGAGGGAGATATGGCAAGGGAAAAATAACCAAAATGCAGAACTGCGTAGAGGAAAAACTTTAATAAAAAGGAAACAGCAACAAAGGTCGTCCAAAAATGGCAACAGAAACGTACAATAAACTGGAAACAGAAAGACACACATGCCAAGGGAATAAACACACACAATTACACAATGCACCAACACAGAACCGGGGAAAACACAGGGACTAAATATGAGGCACAGGTGAAACACATCGGGGCGTGGCAGGTAATCAAACAGGTGGGAAACACAGGAGGGCAGGAAGCAAACAGAAAAACACAAGTAATGACTAAATATGACAAAATAAAACAGGAAAGTTAAAGTTCTTGATATGAGGACAGTGAACCACCCTGATTTAGGACCCTCTTGCAGTGGCCTGTGTTTACATTATGCCTCTGGAGATGGTGCTAAAGTGTGGTGCATTGGGTTTAATGAAGGATAAAGCCTTGGCTCGAAGCAGGGGAACTCACCACTCAAAGTCGGCCTCGGTGCACGGGCAGGAGTCTGACTTCTGAGGAACGTACTGATCTCTGGCCTTGACACATCGCGCGTTTGCTCTCAGTTTTTGGAAAACCCTCTTCATTCCCATGATGCAGGCTTCACCCTATAATGAATAATTCATCATAACCATTTCAAAGCCTCTCTATTGCCTTGCCCAGCTTGTTTTTTCTTTATTGTGTGACAGAATATGAGAGTTTCAGCAGAAGACTAATCACGCACAGAGGGTTCATGTTTTAAAATGGCATGAGGCAAGAGGCATCTCCTTACTTCATTGTGTACTTGCCACATGGTGTAGTCCTCAGATGTGCAACGGTGCTGAAAGATAGACCGGAAGTCCACTTTGACAAGCTGCCACTCAGATCGATGACTGAAATGACCGAAGATCCTGCCCAGAGGAGAAAAACAGACTTTGAGAATTGAGCCAGAAATACATGCGTCAAAATAGAGCTGACAAAATCGGTTAAGACACTATTTCAGTTCAACTGTGTGCATTGAAAGGACTATAAGATAAATTGTGATAGCATAGGTAAAAATGAATTTAATTTAATCTTCCGCTATTCCCATTAGGGATGACTAGAGCCTATCCCACCAACTATGGGCATTAGACGGGGCACCCATAACATAGTGTGTCAAGTATTTTCCTGAGTATCAGCGTTTGATAACACCATATGCCCAAATACTCCCCCAAGCATACTACAGTCATCATATTTTTAACTTTTTTAAATCAGGAATGCATTTATTTGTGTGCACTTACAGATCTTCATCAAAGTGAAATATCATAAATAATGCATCCAACACACACATACACATCTGTAGTTTCTTCACATCTTACGTCATTATAAGGGTGTCCTCTCCAGGCTCCCCTAGCACCCCATCAACATAGAGCAGAGATGAGGTGAAGCTATATTTGTCCCAGTTTCTGCCCTCATCAAAACTCAGCCTGAGGGAGAGAACAATAGTTGGATCGCACAGAAAAAGAAGGAAAGAAATACAGTCATGAGCCTCAGTAGAAAAGCAAGTCTGACTTTTTTGTTCTAAAGATTGAGTATGTTGTTACAGTCCTCGGAGAGCCTTACCAAATGTGTCTAATTGGCAGAGGTGTGTGTCGGATGGCCACCAGAGACCCGCCTTGATTCAAGAAAAACACGCTGTACTCTTCCTGAAAGACCTGCACATACAATACATACAAAATATGACACACTTAAGATCACATCAAATTAGTGATGCACAGATATATCGGCTCAACCTTGGTATCGGCCAATATTTACAATTTTGACTAATATCGGTATCGGCCTGTACAGATGGATGATATTAACCTGTTGTGCAAAAAGGATAACTTCTAATATTTAGGGTTAGAAACAAAATGTAATAAAAATAATATTTATGGATTAATAAATACATTTAAAGCAGTAATGTATATGTAGATTTCTTATTAAAATATTGGTAACGAAATCGGTATCGGACAAATTGGTAATTGAAATATTGGTGTCGTATCGGCCAAGAAATGTCGGTGCATCCCTACATCAAATATTAACTCAGAAGACTCTCATATTGTAGCAAAGCTTAAAGCCTTACTATACTAACTTGACTATTATGAGCTTGCCACCATGTTATATTGCTTTTTGCTTTATTTAAGTATGTTTGAGTAATCCTGTATGCTGAGGTGCTGATCTTCTTAGAAGCTAACTATTAGAGCTGAATATATATTGGATGTAAAGTGGGTGAGGCCAGCAGAGAGAAAGAGGGCCTTAAAAGGACATGGACCAAATCCAAGATGTTTGAACAGACAGAAAGAATTATGTTCTGAAAAACATCACATGAAATGCAACCTAAGAGAACAAAATGAGTAATTGTATATCACTATACAAGAATGATAAAATGTTTCTCATAGGAATATCCAGAAATACATACGCCATACATTGAGAACTATGTATTCAAAAATGCTGGGTAAATAACATAAATGTCAAGGCATCAATCCTATCCAAACAACTTTGTCTCTTGAGCCCGTAGGCAATGCATTGAGATGGTATGCCTTCTTTGTTTTGCTTCTTTGCAGATCACAATGCACATACGTATCTCACACATAACTGGGTGTCAAGCCTCAGTGCTTTTTTTATGTCAACGGCAATGTGTTTGCAGCAGCAACACTTTGAAACTGAGAAATACAAATTGTCACTGGATCCATGGCTATATTTGTACAATGTGAACATTTCTTAAAGTCACAGCAACAGTAAGCTTTTGTAGGTTATTTACAAATCTATTTAATCTGCACTATTTTGAGTGTCCAGTTTGGGTCTTTTGTGGACATTGATTTAGTTATTAGTAAGTGATAATCTTTCTTTTAGCTCAAACCAGTATCTAACCTCTGTGATGAACAAGGTGTTTTCATTGTATGTGAAAATCCAATTAGATCATCAATTCTTGTAATGTTCTATCTGGCACCGACAGCCACATCCATGTTCTTTATTTATATAATTGATTTATACTAAATCAATTGGCTTGATGCAACGGATTGGCTATTTGAGCTCAGAAGAAGAGTAAATACCAAATAAAGTGGCCAGTGAGTGTATTTTTCAGCCACATCTACTTTGTTAGCATATTAGGTCTCAAACTCCTCCCATTTGAACCAACTTCCATCAAAATCAATTGTTCCAATTCCATGTCTCCAAAAGTGGGGCAAGCATTATGTATGGTTGCATCTGTGTCAATTTTTCTCTCCTGAATTATGTCCGGTTACACTCAGGCAAGTGGTTTATTTTGTGTTAACCCAAAGAAAATCAAAGTTAAATCAACAACTGACTAATTCTTTGTGGAGAATAGGAAATTAAGAATGCTTGATTGCCACAACTATTTTAACATATCAGCTGTCCCATGCAACTGTGTTCAAAATGGTAAGAGCAGGAGTTTGATGATCACACTTTGAACAGTTTATTTGATTTCAGCTTAAACTACTGATGCCATAATGAGTCATTTATATTCCAAAAATGGCCCTTTTCTTGCAAATGCAGACTTTTATTATTTCATTCACACACAAATGACACAGTGTGTTTGTGTCATTTTTGGGGACATGTGGTGAAAGAACAAATCTGAAACTGCTAAATTTAGAGCATGTAAACAACTATGGTAGCCCTGTAGATACTGGGGGGCAGTACAGGCAACTCATTTATCTGATTATTTTAATGTAAAGAAAACAAATGTTGTTTTCCCTCAACATTTACCTATAGAGTTATAAAATGTTGGTGACCACAGCTCAGTTTTCAGTTCAACTAAACAAAAAACTGATTTATTAGTAATATTAAAAAGACCAGGCCTTTAATTCCAATGTTGCACATTTCTAGTTTGGTCTATTTATTGCCATTTTTTCCAATAGTATAACTTAATACATATATAGCTTTTTTGTTTCAGCTCCAGTTTGAGATTGGAGCTTTCACCACATATCACCAGAAATGACACCAACATACGTGTGTACACGTGTCAGACTGCATTTGCAAGAAGTGGACACTATTATGGCATCAGTAGGGTAGGCTAAAATCAAATAAATAATATCTACAAAGACCAATGTTGATTTATGTTTCTTGTATACTATACTCTATGACTAATGAGCCATTTTCATAACTACGACATAAAAAGCATGATATCTGATCTAATTGTTTATGAATACACTTGCATCTTACCTCTCTCCATGTGTTTCCAGCATCTGATGTGATGAAAATACTGACATTAGTGCTGGTCAGATCAGGTCCCATGACCCCTACAAAACACAATCAACATAATTTACACCCAGAAGCTATTTTTAGCAGTCGACATTGATTTTTTAGTAGGGCAGTAAGCTGTAAAATCAAATCTATTCTCTGGTATTAACACATATAGAAGGTTATTGATGTACAGCTCCGTCTCTTCACCTGATGCTATGATGATTCCAGGAGCAGATTCTTTGCTGACAATATTTCCAGAGGTGTAAGGATTCTCCGACACATGAAGGTGCAGATGGAGGGAGCAGTGCGGCTGAGGAACAAAGAAGATTAGACAATAGGATCTTAGCGACTACAAGAGGAGGCATTCTTAGCAAAAAATAGATTGTTTCTGCTCAAGCCCCACTATAGACTATATGACATTGAGGAAGGGTTTTATGCTAATATCTATGTAATGCAGACCATGAACAAGTCACAAGGAATGACACCTTTTCTGTTTTCTTAGTACATACAGTCTCCATCTGCTTTTGTCTCTTGCATTGCGCTAAACCTGAATGCATGCTTTACAAAAATGGGTATAAGGTCAATAAAGATATTATACATAATAATGTCAACAAGCTTTGCTAACACTGCCGTTTAAAGTCACCATAATCTCTAGAACTGGCACAATAACATTTTTAGCTTCAAATATTTTTTCATACATTTTCTAATGCTGTTCTTTACAGGTCACTGGCCGCTGCAGTCAATCGTAGCAGTCTAAGTGTGAGTTAGGCCACTCCGTTCACGTTCATTCACTACGAGCATACGGTGGGATGACCAAAGCATAGTTGATACTAAAGTAAAACTTCTTGCATAGAGACAGTAGAATATTTTAAAGTCCTTATTGGGGCGGCAGTGGCGCTGTGGGTAAGTGTTCACCCTACAACCAGAGGGTGGCTGGTTCTAATCCACGCCCCCGGAGGGAATACTGTTATTATGTTCCTGGGCCAGACATTTAACCCACATTGCCCATGTATGAATGTGTATGTTTGATTGGTGTTGGGCGCAGAATGGCAGCTGCGCTTCCGTCAGACAACTGTGGCTAAACAAGTAGCTTATCACCACGACCATATCAGAGTATCACTGTGGAGTAAATGAAGAATGTATAAAATTGTAAAGCATCTTGCCACTTTCTGAAAATGTTATGGCTTCTATTGCATTGAGCATTCACACTTGCAGTCAGAATATACTCTTTGTGAACGAGTTATGTCATCAAGGTGATTAGGAATAGCACATTTCCAAGCTTCATTTTATAACCAGTACTTTTCCTTTGCCAGTGGCCCACTTACCGGTTCACAATAGACCTTGTTTCCCTGGAGATCGGTGGTTGGCGCCTGCAGAAGCCGCCAGTCTCTCCCCTTGTTGTACGTGATATATGTTTTTACTTGGTTCTCAACAATTTTATTAGACAGGAACACCCCTTTAATCCCGGCTACCTGCAGATATGAAAAGTGCAGAGAAGTGCGAAGAAGACATGGTAACTATAAGCAAAAAAAATAAATAAAGTCAAGCTAAATTATTTAAACTTAAGGAAAGCTGAAGGCCTAGTTTGGAATGGGAGCATTCTCTTAAAGTGATATCTGACAGTGTGCACTATTTTGGACCATCTGTATAGGACTCAGCAGAATCAAAACAACATATGGTGCAGCCCTGAGACATTTTTACTTCTTTGTGCGCATCCCAAAATTGACTCACATGTAGTTACCCACCTCAGCCTCTTGCAACATTTTTATCGAGCTTGTTTAGGGGCAAAATAATGATTTAATTTTCAAACGGTCAGCTGTCAGGGCAAGAGGAGTTGACGCAGATGGCTATATTCAGGATAACAACATGAGACTTTTACTACAGCGTGAAGGTGATTTAAATCGATCCAAATCACTCTCTGTAACACATTAGTGTGCATGTTCGGGACAGGTTTACTCCTGTGTTTTGTCAGCGATGTGACCAGGTACGGAACATGACACAAAAGCTTTTTTTGCTGTTGTAAAAGCCATCAGCGCTGTCCTTATTCAATGTCAGGTATAGAAGGCAGAATAAGGCCAAGCACAGATGTGATATGAGAAACACTTAGAGGAGACTGAATGAAAAGGCAGTGTTCCAGCATATGCTCCCTTTTGTGAGTACATTGGAGCAATGTGTCGTTTCAGTGAAAAGGGTTTTTATGCCTGTTTTTAAGAGTCTGAGTTTGTTTAGCTAATAGATACCAGGCTGAAAACACTGTGAAAAGGTTAAGTGTAAATACAAAATAAGCCTTCTATATTTTTGTTGTTAGTTGTGAAAACAAGAGTCATACTGTCAAGTGACAAAGTCTAAGTTAATAGCAAGCCTCAGTAATTTCATAAACAATGAAAGTCTTGGCATATCGCCTGTATTTGGATGCATAGTACATTAAACCTGTAGTCTGGAAATACATTGTTTTAAGAAATAAAAATGCTTGGTCAGACTTTATTTTACATAGCCCTTAACTACATTGTATATACCTCATTAAGTACAATGTAATACTGTGTAGCAAACTGTAATAACATGTAACTACATTGTACTTAACCCTAACCCCAACCCTAACAATTCTGTATGTACAATGTAGTTACATGTTAATACAGTTTGTTACAGAGTATTACGTTGTACTTAATGAGGTAGATACAATGTAGTTAAGGGCTATGTCAAATAAAGTGGGACCAAATGCTTAAAATGTACCTTGCCCTATTCTGTTATTTTACTCTAGTCCCGCCCATGACCTCTTCAGCAAATCAGAGTTTGCGGGTTACCACTTTGAACTATAGTAACAAACATTTTCTACTAATACATTCAGTAGCACAACATTTGTCAATTGGGTCAAAATGACAATCAAGTGATCTAGATTTATAATGAAATACTGAACACACACTTTTTGATATATATAATTTAACACAGCCTTTACATCAAACCTTCAAAGTCAACTCAAGGCAACTGTTCTAAAAGCAACTGCTAAAAATAAAATCAACACATGGGTTTCACTTGGATTATGTTGTAGAAAACACATCTGCATTTAGGATGAGAAAATGGAGTGGGAATATGAACAGGCCTTTGTTCTTTGACATCAACATAAATCAACTCTGGTGCTTAAAAGGCTTAAAAGTCAAGTGCCATCACACCCCAAATGAAGTGTTTAAATAACCCTTACGCATCAGTAGATAACTTTAGAAACACTACATTATATTTGTCATAGCCACAAAGTTCTCTGCAACATCCAATTATTCTTGTTCCTACAACTTATATCACAGTAATGGAACAATTCTGAAGAAGTTGAAGGCATGTGTGGGATTTCCATTAAAAATAAAGTAATAGTCTCCTCTCCACAGATGCACAAAGCACTCTGCCTGTATATCACTGTATTTTTCCCTCGGTGATAAGTATGGGGACAGTTTTACCCAATGCAGTGTCAAATACTATATGAAATACGGCAAATCTAAATAGGAGGAAGAATATAGTCATTTAAAAGCCAAAGTAAGTCTAGGTTGGTGGTTTTCAAGTTGTGGTACATCCACCAATGGTGGTTCACAGGCTCCTTTTGTGTAGTTGTTGTGGTCCTGGTCTTGTAGAAGGACTGTTTTTTGACACAGTTTTGTCCTGGTTTAGACCTAGATTAGTCCTTGTTAAATCAGGGTATAAACCTGGCAGTTTAGACCTGGTTTAGACCTTGTTTAGTCTGGGTATAGTCTGTGATCTTGATTTAGACGTAATTGAGTCCTGGTTCAGAACAAATCTAGAGATGCTTAAGTTCTAATCTAGACCTGGTATTATTTCTGTCTTACACTAAATTTAATCTAGTTTGTTTTAGAGTTGTTAAGGCCTGGTTTAGATCTGATTTGGTCCTGGTTTAGAACCAGTTTAGTCAAGGTTTAGACTTTGTTTTGTCAGTTTAGACCTAATAGATCTATACCTAGGTAAGTCCTAATTTAGGATAATTTTAGTTTATATAAAATGGTCCTTGAAAAGCCAAATATTGCCTGAGATGGTGTGAAAAGTTTGCGGTCCACTACTCTGACACTAGTCAAGTTATTCCATCCCAGGTTATAGGCATGTCCACTGTCTCATGCATGAATACATACATAGTAAACATGTTGAAACAGTCTTGACAGCACAGGCCTAGCAGCTCAGTGTGTGCTCACCTCATACAAGTCTATCATGATGTTGCCCTCGGGTCCACCACTGCTCACCACGTTCTCCAGCATCAATGTGAAGAACAGCCCCCTGGACTCAGACATGTACAGGTTATACGAGTCGTTCTGATGCCAGTCCTGGATCGCGGCCACCACCTGGTTATCATCTGTGCTGATTATCTGCAGGTCCTAAATGTACAGTAACAAGTTTATAATTAGATCACGGTTTCTCAGCAACAGAGGTAAGTGCTAATAATGCTGTCAGTGGTGTGCCAAATTCAGCGTTTCTCATACATAGTCGAAAATTGAACTTAAATAGTGTCTAATTTTCACTATACATGCAAACCCAAATAAGCTAATGAATAAAAAATATATATAAAAAAATATATCCAAGTGTACTCTGGTTTCCATAGAATAGGAGGCCTTTTTATAGTTAAGTGCATCTAACTCACAGGATACTACTTGCACACATCTTTAGATACACATGATTTTGTACATTACTGAATTAGGCCATACTCTTACTGGAATTCATATTTTACAGTGTACGACAAGAACAATATGTTATATCTATATGATATACGATGTGTTATGGTAAGTTAATAGGATGAAAAACTTTCTAATCTTACACTGTTGGAAGGCCTAATTATTTCACTTTTACTGGTGCCACATTTGTATAGTCCTGTGGGATGAGTAACAGAGATGAGGCTGTGGGTTGCACCCATAAAAAAAATTGCCAAATCTTCAAACAGCTCACTCTTGTTTGGAGGATTGGATAATTGAGATCTGAAGAAACAAGACATAAGGAATTCCGCAGCTTCGACTGAAAATTCAAAAACAGAACTGGGTGTAGTGATGTGTCACTTCTTGACATTATTCAGTCAGGATCAGCCACAATTAGACCTGAGGCATTTTATGCCACTCACTAAAAATAAAGACTCAGGCTCAGTTTAGTTTCTCCAAACATCTTATTCAAAGTGACATGAAGTAGAGAAAGTGTGTCCTTCACAGGGGAAAGTTGACACTACACATGGATGGATGGATGGCTGAACGACCTGATGTGCAAAATTGACTGACTCGACACGGCAGCCTTTAAATCTCCTGTTGTTATGACATAGTGCTGTGAGGACTCTGAGACCCTGCTGCGCTTTTAGCACATACTGTAGATATTAATGCCCATGTGAATGCAAATGCACTTTAGGTTCAAAAAGGTTGCAAAGATAAGAAGGGCATGAAGCTCAAAATTGCAATAGAAAAGATGGAGGTTTGGGGCTGTGGGTGATTGGACCTTATCCTTGAAACTATGGGTCTTAGGGGGGGGGCAGGGTCAGTTGCATTCACTTTTACTATTATTTTGTAGGTGCAAAGATACCCAATTCTCTAACATGCATGTACATTTGGTTGGGAGAAAGCTGAAGACTAACCACATGAAAAGGTAAAAATAATATTAATAATCTTTACAACCAAAATCACAGTAATACATTCACACATTGGATTGGTGACGCGTTTTGCCCAAGGACACAATGGCAGTAAGAATAACCACTAATCGTCTGGTTAATGAGCAACTCACACTACCTCCTGAACCACTGCTACCCCAAAATAATGTGTTTGCCAGCTAACTTTATGACTAATATATGACTAAAGGGAACAATTCTGCTTAAAACCCTTTGTACAATCATCCACAGTAAGTCATCATGACACCCCAGAATAGCCTGCAGAGATAAATTATACAGGAGAGTTTGGAAAGTTAATGCAGCACTTACTTTTCATCCTTCCAGTAATCTTACCTTTGGCAGCGTGTACTTGGGAAGCTTCATTGGGTAGAACGCATTCCTTTTATAGGACACATAATGGACAGATTGGATCCCTATCGGCACCTAGAAAAACAATTAAGAGCAATTTGTAGTTCATCACAGCTCAGATAAATATTTAGTGACTCTGTACACAGTTTGTTGGCAGGATGTATCAAGCCACTATCAAAAGTGTGCTAATTAGGATTTAGGTGCATTGTAGGGAGGGGCAACACACAATGCTGGGACTTCCAATTGGATGCCATCCTTTCCCCGAATAATGGAGCCTTTTTAGTTAATGAAAAACATGACTACATTAAGATGCGATTGAACGCGGGACTTTTACAGCTTTTAATTGCCTTTTAATGAAGCCAGACCTTGCGATAAAACCCACCTGGATGAAAACGTATTCATCCTGAACCACCAGAGAATTAGGGATGATAAATCCAGGGAAAGGCTTGCCCTTGTTTCCATCGGTGCAGTTCTGAAGTTTACAAGTTATGTACTGCGACCCTGTAGGTAAGCAAGAAACGAACACTAAAAATACAACAAAAACACAGACAAACAGCCCTCTGTGGTTTACAACCAAGGTTTGGCACTGCTTATGCAGATGGCATTAAGCGAACCATAGAGGCAACGTTTTTGGAGGCCAATTTTGATTCCCACTAATAGTAAAAGGAGAAGGAGCTGTCCCAGTGCGTTAGCATCAGCCAAATTAGAGCGTCCCCCAGGGAGAGGGCATTAACACAGAGGGCCCCTCCGCCGCCACTGCGGCCAAGAAAAGAGCCAAGTTGCAAGCCAGGCCCTTGAAAAATGAATTAGCTTAATCATATGAAGAATCTCCATGTGGCCAGATCAGACAGGGATTAAAGGTTCTGTAAGTACAGCAAGAAAGCTGCAACCTTTCACTCATTTTTAAGATTAAATTTGAGGAATTACAACTGAGTTTGGCAGAGGGATGGGCACACTGTAATAGGTGTGTGCTCTCTGTTGATTGGGTGTCCATATATACAATACATGAAGGCTAACATAACATATTTCATATATGGCTTTATTATAATGTCACCATGCTAGCTCTATTATTACTTACGTCCTTCTGAGACGCTGATCTCCAGGTGGATCATCCCCTGTTCTTTGTCTAAGCCTAGTTTGGACCTGCAATGACAAACAGCTCAGAAACATGTTTCTACTTATAACCTCTGTGCTTTATTGATGATGTCACATACCCAAATAAGATGATAAAACATGCAGTGTCTATGAGACCCCCATCTCTGTATATACTCCATAATTTAAATGTTTGCCGTGAATATGAATTTAATGATTTAAAGTGACATTAATACATTAACATTCAAAACTAAACAACAGCTAACAACATGGGAGCACTGAATAAAACAGATACTGTTACCAAAATGTATTATCCAGGGTTAGCCACACTGCTGCAGTCAGAAAAACTAATTTGAAGAGTCATAAACAACACAACCATTATTTTGTCATTATCAAATCACCAAAGTAAAATCTCTAACAAACTTCTACAATTCATTTCCCTCCATTCATTCCCATTAGAGGTACAGATGATTTTCTCAGTAACTTTGGGCCTGAGGCTGAGGAGAGCACACACTGAACATAAAATTACACTTCCCCCAATCATTCACTATTGGCAATTTATTATATATTCATCAGTTCCCCATTCATGTACACATTATTGAAGAGTGGGGATGAAACTCACTATCTCATTGCTGTGAGAGAGGAAATCTAATAATATAACTCGTTTCAATATCCTCATATAATTCCACAAGGCATTATTGGATATACAACCCTGACCATATAAGTGTCCTCTTAGGGGCCATCATGCAACAACCTTTCCCATAAACAGCGTCCAATAGCAATCCTTCACACTCATGGTTAAGTGTGGAGTGGCGAGAGTGACCACTTGTCTAATACCTGCTGTTGTGACAGAGATGGGCTTCTTCTAATTTTCCCTGCGCCATGTCTGAAGTATAAAATAAGAAGCACCCCCCCCACACACACACACACACACGCACACACGCACATGCACACGCACACAACACACACACACACACACACACCCCGATCCTGCTTTCCTCAGCACTCTGTAATTGCCTCACAGCTCCATCTCTTTTAATGGACTTTCTGTCAAATACTTCATCCAATTCTATCAGCGAAACAGCAGCCCTTGCTCTTAAATAAACCCCTACAATGTTCCACAGTGTTCTCCAATAAGTAACACATATCACAGTCCGTGCAAAGAGAGGCCAAGCTTAATAAGGGTTTGTAAATCATGTTTTGAAAGATTCGGGAAACATCTTAATATTTGAATGTATGTCTCAAAGTGTACTGAAATATATGAAATTGGACCTTTGACAGCAAGTCGTGTTTATTACAAAAAGTGCAAACCATGCATAGGCCGCCTTCACACCTAGTTTTAAAGCTGTAGTCTGGAGTCTGGAGGTTTGCTAAAATAAGAGATGAGATTAAAATGCTAGACCAAAAGTCCAGTTTTGCTTAAATTCTTTCCCTGGTCTCTACAGCAACATCAAATCAGAGTATCAGTGCAACCATCAAAAATAAAACATAAAAAAAAAAAAACTTCAACTTTAGAAAGTGAACCAATTTGTAAAAGTCAATAATTACATCAAAACTTACAAATTTACACAAGTTACTTTCTACCTTTAAAATGCATTAACCACATTAGAAAACATAGCATCTATTTATTTAGTGTTGACAAGCTGCAAAGATCAACCAACCAATGGGAACATTTTATTTGAATAAGGTTTTTCAATAGTTATATATATATATAAATATTCCTATGTATCAGGAGATCATTGTGTAGTTTCATCTTTTACAATTCTCAAATCTGCCCTACCTGATATTTTTACTTTGTAATTGAGCAAAAAGAAAAGGGGAGGAGGGAAGGAGGGGAGGAGGGAAGAACTTTCAAACGTTTACATTTTTTTCACACATTTCTCAAAATCAGGTAGTGCAGCTTTAATACATTAAATTATATTTTTAATTGAACCTTTATTTAACCAGGTAAGCTATTTAGATTCTTATTTACAATAACGACCTGACAATATGTGATATTAAATCATTTTGTTTTCAACAGCCACGTGTCCAGATAGCTACAAAACACATTACATTATTTAAACCCAATTACAACAGCCCCGGTACTTAACTCACACAGCACAATGAATGTGACTTTGAGAATAAAAATATCAGCCTCATTAACCATAGTTCAACACAGATCCACTTAACCATCCATTCTCTTCTCCACTAGCTTTTATTTACTGCAATCATATTATTTTTGTATCCCAAACCTACATATATCATCAGGGATTGCACACTGCGATTCTTGATTAAAAATTTGGAGGCTTTTGTAGATTTTGAAGCCAACTGCTATAAAACCATGATAAATTAAACATTTCTCCCTGCAGTATTCCCTTTAGCCTCTACAGACAGCTAATAACGCTAAAACATCCCACTACGAACCCTGATACTTTTTCATTTGAAATAGGTATTACATTAAAACATTCATGCATTCAAATGTTGTGATTTTTTTCTTGCCAATATTTCACGAGAAAGCAACCAATCAATTATTAACCAGTGTGTGTAAACCAGATGGTTAGTGCAATGCGCAAGAAACGATGAATGATTTAGAAGCCGTGTTAGGTAAACTTACAACAAAATTAGATTTTTGACACAAGATTGAATGACTCCTGTACAACTGTCACTGACAAAATGTATCTAGGAGTGTATATAGTAGTATAGTAGTATTCCATTAAAAAAGTTGGAAGCCTCAAGATTCGCGCCTGTCTTATGAAGGTCGAATAACAATGCCTCATTACACTTTTGGAAACATGACAACAACTGGCTTTTTGTCTATTCTCTTTGCTTCTTTTGCCACATCTGCGCACAATGGCCGTCTTAGCTTTGATTGTATCTTCACTTGAGCTTTAAAGAAACCACAAGGCAAAACAACATTACTGCAGGATTTTGGTATGTTCGATCCATAACAAGGTGCACCGTCTTAGACAGGCAAATTCAGTTGTTGGATAAAAAAAATGATGAAGCGAGTGAGAGCCTTACCAAAGAGAAATGGATTACATTTATATTGCACCTGATGGTGGATGATGGATCATGTTTATGGCCTCTTCTACCACCACAAAACATGCTACCACAATTAGGCTTGTCTTGCTAAAATATTTTGAAGGATGATATGTTGCCTCCGAAATTATATAGATAGTATATAAAGATATAGATTGTTTTATGCCACTCATAGTTGATCCTCGAGCATGACAATTCCAGTTTATACCCTTTTTGATATCAGTGAACTTATCTTTCTCTAATCTATCTGAAACAAAAACATAAATATATTTAGACCATCATTGAACGATAAGTCGATATAGTAATTAACGTGACAGGTTTAACCACAATCACACAAATACATTCAGACAAGGTGTGTGAAGTGTCTTGCCAAAGGACTCAACAGCAGTATAAACTGGTTGGAGGAACTATCAAATAGCCCCCTTTGGAATTAATGGATGACCTGCTCTGCCACCACCAGCCTCCATAAGTTCAGTCAACTGCTACACAAAAAAGACAAACTGTACTTAACTTCTCACTAATTACTACAAAATAGAATTACCAAGAGGTTATTTAATTAAAATTACTTGAAGTTTAATAGGTAAATAGAAAATACAACAACTACTACTAAAGCTGAAAAAAGGGAGTTCCCAAAAGTAGCCTAGTATGCCAGCCCCGGCTACTTTTTGTCAAAAGTGGGGTCTGGTCTCTTACTCCTAGCGAATCATTTCTTGGCGGTCTTGCGGGCGGACCAATCATGAGCCGTTTACGAGCGTGTGTTCCGTTGGCCGTGTCATGTACAAACTTTGATGATGTTACTACCTTTTTAAGAACAGACTGTGTGTGGGTTTTTAGCGTCATGGCTAGTGTTTGATTGGTTTACTATACATAAGTAAACTCTGCCCTTGAAATTGAAGGCAATCAATGGGAGACCAGACTAACAACAAAAAGAGTTAGTATTACTAAATACACCCACCAAATAAACTTGCTAACAGATCAACTGTGAACATTACAAAATAAGGCTATAAACAACACTTCAACACTACAGATATAATGTGTCAGTTTTATATATTGCTTTTCTATAGACTCAAGTCATTCATACCATAGTCACACACGGGACACACACTAAAACTAAAATACATAAACAATGTGTAATACTGCCCTAATACCAAATAATACTCATCTTTTCATTTATCGATTACCAATAATAAATTTACCTGACATTCTAATGTATGCCCAAAATAAAACTCACTATTTAAACATAATTTGTGTATTCAGGTACAAAAGTTAAAACTTCAAATGAAATGAAATGAGAAATGCAAAGGGGTAAATGGCAGAACAGTGTGTAAACCACTGGCAGACTACTAGAGAAATCAAACAGGCATACTTATCCAGCCCCTGGGCCAAATCTAAAAGCATCTCCAGACACTCAGCTAATATCCTTGGAGTAAGTTGAGTAATTCCAAAACAAATACATTTAGTTTATTAATGTCATGGCATTCCCTACGCTTCAATTATTAAAAATATTTGGAGGGCATGTTAAAATATTGCAAGTGTCACATTTTTCTACCCACAGAAAACAAAACAAATCAGCCACTTACCAATAGAATCTGTTGGGGACCACATTATCATGCACAAGCTGCCATCTTCTCCCAAATTCAACCGAGACATAGAGCTGGAAGAGATCAAATAAGATGTTAAATTAAGGTGCAGTGGAAGCATAAGTTCTCTGCATATGAGAATACAATACTTGAATAGTATAGAATTCATCATGTTTTGTAAGGTCTCAGAAGGAGAAAATGTAGGATTTCATCATACAAATTAGACTTGGTGTAATTAAATCAAAGCTTCTAGCCACAACAGTAACTCAGCGGGATCCTAGTTCAATCACTTACTTAACTGCCATTGTGCTTTTAGCGTCCCTTCTAGACCCATGTCCAAACATTCAGAAAAGCCTGTCATCTCGCCATAATGATCATCTTAAGCACGGAGAGCTTTACAAGGATTAGCGACATCATTTAGTGGTATCTTAAGAGCTTACGACTTTGTAACGAAACAGCCATGACAGACAATCAATACCCGGAAAATGAAAGCCAGCTATGATTAATTTCAATCAAGCCATGATAAAAGGAACCGAGAAGAGAAAGCATATGCGAATTTAAGGCACTGCAATAAAATGACCCAGAGGCAAACTCCTTCTTCTCTCAAGCATCTCTATTTTGACCCGTCCAAGGCTATCTGGAGCCCGCTTTCATCTTCCTCCCGCGAACATTTATCTCACTATGGAGACCTTGACTTGCTTTTCGCTGGCAAAATCAAGTCTTCCAATAGCTGTGAGGGCGGCCGGGTTTGATGTCTCGGGTGTTGAGTAAAGCAGACAGCAGGGTTACCACTGAAAGTAATGGAGGTTGTGAGCTATTCCTTGGAGTCTGGTGTGTGGATTGGTAACTTTCTCTAACTTTTGGAAGACGTCTAGGGTATGTCTATTCCAACATGTACAGTCAGCCAAATTAGTTGTTTGGGAGAATGTCCTGGCAATTTCAGCCTTACCTTAAATCAACTTTTGCTTTCTTTTGGGCACCTACTAGTTAATCAGTTAATAAGACCACCAATTCTGACAACCCTATCAACAGAAAAGGTAGTGTGTGATGAAGTCATAGTTTTAGTTAGCATTCTGCTTGCATTTTTCTTTGTATATGCTAATGACTATTGTTGGCAAATTGTGTTTACTTGGCTAGTGGAATACATTGATGGTTGAATATGCACGGCCATATTGTTTATAATCTACAGTACAACAGACATACTATTTAAATCAGTTTCCCAAACTTACATAGTGATAGTGATAGTGATAGAGAATAGAAAGTGCAGTTCATACAATGATCTATCACAAAATAAAATCTAAACATTGTTTTATTTTTAAAAACTTCTTTAAATACATGTCTTTGCTTGTGTCCTCAAAGTGGGACTCTGTAATCAGAAAGTATGCCCGGCACAACCTGCTTATATGCACTGTCAAGTAAAAACAGAGGAGCAATGTAATGTCATTCAATGTGACTTACAATATAAATTTGTAATGGTTCAGCAAAGGTGAAAGGGGTCAGCAAACTGAGTTTACCACATCAGAGCAGGTTATTACCATTTTTGGAAAGTGGAGTTTGTGAAGCATTCAGAAAGTTGGGAGGAGGACACATAGTTACTGCTGTGAATGTAGTTTGTAAGCCCAGTAAATGCCCCATAAAGCACAGCTTCAGCTGAATAAATGCTTTAACCAATGGAGTTAGATAAGTAGTGAAAACTATGTTTAAAGATTTATAACCCAGTTAATTAATTCACATTATTTTTCATTGCTGATCCTTCGCAGGTCATGAGGGGCTAAAGCCAATCACAGTTCCTTAATGCATAATGCTGTGCACATTGGCTAAGCCATACACCAGTCATGTATTAATTCTCTACGGACAATTTTCAGTTCAAATATGTCTTTTTTGTGGGAGGTTGGCGCAGATATACATTATACTCTAAAGTGTCAAAATGTGCCAGGTTTTCAAGGACTCAGTAAACCCAGTAAGGATTTAGTCAGACTTCTTGAATCACAAGCTTTCTCTGTAGCTTCTTAGCCCCACTTATTGTTGTAGGCACCACGCAAGCATGAAGTAGCATGTAACCACTTTGTGTGCCTGCTCCAGCCACATGTGTTACCTTCTGGTCGTGACTGTACGCCAAGATCCAGTCTTCCTGCTCGGGGTGGAACAGCAAGCTGAGAATATCAAAGGCTAAGCTGTGTTTCTGATAGGACGCCCCCTCGTCGAGACTAATGAGAAGGCTGCTCTCCACCTCCGGGTCGGTCAGTAACATGATCTGAGAGGAGAGAGCAGACGAGAGCAAGGGAGAATCAGCGGCCCACCTTGACAGCATTCATTCCTTGGGGCTTAAGTGTGCTTGTGCAATACACTACAGAGGACTAGACAAAGCACAATTGGCTCCGGCAGAGGCACTGTGTGGAAACAAGTGTCTGCTATACAGTTATATATGCGGGAGACTGTCACAGACATCAAAACACTTGAATTTCTACGGCTTTCCGGAAAAAAATAATTATGGTAATCCTCGGCCCAATATGACACCTACCTTTCTCTTGTTATTGGGGCTCACATACAAGTAGCTCAGTATGGTCTTCAGCCCAACTCTTTCATTTAGTTTCTCGTATGTGGTCCCGTAATCGGTTGACCTAAAATTCAATTAAAACCACAATAAACAGTTTGACAGAACAACACCAGAGGAGACCGGCACCTACTAGTTAAGATTCTGATGGTATCATTAAGCATTTCAAGCAAGCAGAAAATTGCAACAGCAAAAAGTCATGAGGCAATTTACTAGACGAATGGGTATTTTTTTAATTATCAAAATAAACAAGAATATCACATGTGGGATGCTTGGTGAAAAGATGATGGTATTAGAGCTGCTATTATATTTAGTCATGCACCAAGGTAACAAAAATATGCAAATTTTAATAGTTATAATTTTCAGGAAGAAAGGGATTATTTTACTTTAAAAAAAGATATTCACACAGGGCATGCTCTGACTAACATAATTTGTGGGAGATATCAAGCTTTACAAAATTAGAAGGCACAATACACAACACAAAATAGAACCATGCATTGTTTTAACAATTGTATTATTCAATTTTTTCTTTAGACACTGAAAAATTTGATTATATTATACTTCTAAATGGCAATTTACAGTTTAAACATTTTATCAGGTTAGGTAAGAATTGTAGAGAGCCATGGTTAAATTCTCTAGGGGCAAAAACTGTCACAAAGTCACCATTTTGCTATTCCCTGGACTGAAACTACTATTGTGCATGACTTGCTGTAAAAGGAGCAGCCAAAAGAAATTGTTGGAGTTAAGACTTCATTTATAGGGGATGGAACCAGCAAGATGAAGGATATACAACAACATACAACCAATCAGGTAAAGCCTACATAGTCACAATTGGTCTGACACATTTTCAAGCAAACACAAACTGTCAAGGGATACCAATCCCATTTCACTTTACCTATTGAATAGATATGGCAGGCCAGAATCATTAATGTTGGAATAAGCCTCTTTGTTGTTGGGAAACAATGTGCTATCTGATGATTCTCTTTATAGCACATCTTGAAACATTAATGTTCTGAATGCCTGTGTTCATTTGGGAAAATACACAGCCACTCAGCATTATCATTACATTAGACTGCATCCATTCGTTGTGCTGTGCTGCTCATAAACTATACACATACACTAATGACATCCATCCTCCATCACAGTAAAAATAAAAAATCTTACCTCCATAAAGAGCTTTCTGTGACTCTGCCGGTGTTGAAGTCGTAGTATTTTGTCAACATGAGGATCACCTATAAAAACAGACCAAAAAGGTTAGGCTGACTCCATCGTTGGCGTAAAACACTGCAGCAATAAAATGTCACTTGGAAAAACAAACAGCACAAGCAGCCGTGTTGATGTCTTTTCAACTCACAGCCAGACACTGAGTTATAAAAAGGCCAACAAAACTCCAACGACATGTCAAAAAACAGAAGCGTTGACTTGTTTGAGGTAAACGGGCTTTGTGTGCATATTTATGGGCGTAAAGCTGAGCACATATGTTTAGCAATATTAGTTTCTTACACAGGCAACAATAAATAAATGATCAAGAAAGCCATCTATCAATCATTCCAAACACAGAAAAGCTGTCTTCATAAATAAGTACGTATGTGAACCCATATGTGCGTTTTCAGAGGAAGTCCTTGTTTAGTTTTTGCAAGGCTGTTCAATTATACCAGATATTATGGTATTGTCAGCGTTGACATAAATCTACAAGTAGTTGTTAGTTTTTAATTAAAAGTGAAATCTAAAGCCTCCACGTTAGATCTTTCTCTCTCTAACACTTACATTGCATTTGACGACTGAGGAAAATGTATTAAATAAATAACTATTAAAGACTTTGTACTGTATATTAAGCTCATGAGTGGCAAAAAATTAAATACTATAACTATAATGAATGTAATTGTGGCCAGTCTGAGTCATTGTTAGAGGCTATTCCCATCATTCCTTTCTACATTAACACAAATTAATTGTTGAAGCAATACCCAGCCTGTACTCTGCAATCATAAAACTTGCAGATCATATAAGTCTCCTGGGAGGCCTCACCAAAGCCTTGCATGCAGCCCATCTTCTCATTACTGCGCCTTATGAGTGTTGGGGGTAACATTGCCAGAAACAAGTCAGAACTCAATCATGTAAACAAGAACTTCAAACTTTTTATATGGCTTTTAGGCCACTCAGAAATGTCTAAGCATTCAATTCAAAGCTTTTGATCAAATTGAACTATCTTTCTTTGCCACAACATAAAAGCTTCCCCTATTTTTGGATGTAATTGCTTCAGTATTGCCGCACTGCAATATAAGTACATACAAACACTGAGAAGAAAGAAAAAAAATGGGTCACCTAAGAGCACAAGGTTGTTAAATAAAACATCATTAAATAGACTGGCAATCAAAATGTGGTTCTGAACGACAAATTAGCACGTACCAGCTGTCGACAAATTGCCGCTGTGGAGGTCATCGCCACTAAATGCAATAGAAGTGATTGATGCTGAATAGCATTTCAAGGAACAACATTTCTGAGACATTTGCACTAAGTGGAAAACCACTAAAGAAGACAGTTGATGCAATGCTTTAGATAGAGGAACCTAATGTTGGAGCTTAATGTGTTGGGAATTATAACAGTGAAAATTAACCTTAGGCTATCCACAATTAGATCAAATATAGACATTGTGTTTATATTATTATTATTGTTATGAAACCAATTGAAACTATGGGCGGATTTCTTAGACTTGTGCGCCTCCAGCAGTAAGAAAAGTTGCAGTTTACCACTTTCTCTCCAGACTTAGTGAAAGAGTGAAGACTACATTGTGGGTAAAATGTAAGTTTTCAATAAATTGACATGGTCCAGTGTAGAAAGAGTTGTCAAAAAGGCCTAGACATGTGAGTCTCCCGACATTCACATCCCTAGAGAGAAGCAGGAATAAAAATGATTTTATATAACAATGTCTAGGCCTCAGTTTTGTTGGACTGCCTCCCATTAACTACAGCTATTCCGATTCCTACACTGTCCATAATACGCTAATTATATTGAAATGCCTCCTGCTGACACCACAATAGCAGTTAATAGCGATGTAATCAAAAGCTAAACATTTATACAACTTTGTTTCTAATGTCAATTATCTTACAACTCTCTAATATGCTCACTTATATGTGATCACTTAATCCACATCTAATTGAAATGTTCCTCTTAACATACAGCATGCATTATCTCATTTAGAGCTATATTGACTGTACGATCTTTTGATGCAAGCCAAGCCACCCACAAATGTGCCCAAAGATAGAACTTCTCAGGATACTTTCAGTGGGCATTTCGCATTTCAACACCTTCGATTCACACTGGCCGCATTACATCGAGATCTTAGTGCCATAACCAAAATATTGCTTCTCGGATCATTGTGTTATGTTGATTAATGTTAATGATTAATGGACTCTATATACCAACAATATGGAAGTCTTTAATTAAAGCAGAACTCAAACTTCAATATTGATATAATCTCTCATTTATGGACCACAACTTTTGATTAGTACATTTATCCAATCAAAATCAATTACTAGGCTGTTGACACACTTCTGTGAGGGAGGTGTTATGTCATAACACTGCATTCGGTATGAAAATATGCTTTTGTATAAGTTGCATTAACTTTTGACCATAGCAAACAAAAAAATCTTCTAAGTGGCTATGTTTGTTTGTGCCAAATCTGTAGAAACCCCTCAAGGTTGTTTCATAGATGTTATCGCGAACGAGAGAAGAAATGCCCCTGGTCATGGCTGTCACTGGGCACTAGCTTCAAAATCAATGATGCCCATTAAGCAGTTTTAAATGTCTTGGCTCTCAAAGACAATATGGCCAGATGAGACAGCAGAAATGTAGTAAATCATTCTCCGAAAAGGTTGACGTAAACAATGCTTTTGTGATGACGTGCCTCTGTTTTTAGCAGCTTGGCAGGCCACCACTTTGGTCGTCACAGAACAACTACTTTTATAATTACAGGCAATCACTACGTCAATACCTGCTCTAGCTTTGATTAACTCCCGATGCACTTTAGCAGCCGGGCTGAACTTAACACAGTCGCTTCACACAAACCACAAAGGTCAAAGATCCGCTGTTTTCAAAATAAAAGTTACACTGGATTTCCACTAGATGCGGACCGTCGTTCGCTCCAGTCCCTAATTTCCACTGCATGCGCTCAGGCCCGCTCCGGTACGAAAGCCCCAGACTGCTTGTAGGAGCATGCACAGGAATCGAGAGATAAGCTATGAAAAATCTTTTGATAAAGACATAATCCAGACAAAAACAACTTTGTATTCAGTAGTTGGACAGAAAAGGAAGTTTAAAAAGGTTTCTTCAATATTATTTCATGTTTTTTCCTCTACAAGACCCTTTAATGTATAATTGTCTATTTTAAAGTAAATCTGCCCTAATATAAACTATTTAAGAATGTTTTTGGAGTCTGTGTAGTGTATTTCATTTTGAAATCCTAGATGTTGAGCTGGATCACCTTCCTGCTAATGCTATGTGATCTGTGTAGCTTGACTGCAAACTTGCTCCGGTGTCCAGCAAAAAAAGACTTGGTGTGTATTTTCGGCAGATTGCGGAGTGGAGATGCAGTAGAAATTGGGCGTAACAGTGGTCTGGGTTTGTTCACATATTTTGTGACTTTGGGCATCTATAAAAATCTGCAATTGGCTGAAGCTGTTTAGTACATGAAGTATATTGATACCAACAAAGTTTTATCCAATCTTCAACCCTACTTTTTTACTCTGGACTTCATGCAGGCACTATCCAATAACGGTCTACTAATAAGTGTCTATCAGTATAATCTGTAAGGTGGTGGGGTGCATTACCCAGTTCCTATAGCCCTTTTATAATCAACCTGTCAACAGTAAGTATATCTTCCTAATATTGAAACTGCTCTTAACATTAACTTTTTAACATTTTCTTTCTAAAGGTCAATTTTTCCCTGAAGTAAAGATATTTCCTCTTCATTCTAATTTAATGTATTCACTGTATTAGTGTCAATGCATTTTTAAAGCTTTTTAAAGTTCATACTGTTCCTTAACAGAACAAAGAATTATATTTCCAGATGCCTTTCCTCTGTTTTTGAGAACTTTCTTTTTGCCATTGTTTAATTGTTGTGTGGAACCAGTCCTTTTGTTCCTACAGTGGTTGTTTCCTCCACTTCACCATTGTTGCATGCCTCGTAAAGTGCCAATAGGCTGGCACTTAGGCTGAGTCATGCTATGGTTGGTAGATTTTCACTCTTCAAATGATTATAAGAGTTTTATGTTTTTGTAAGGGGGTCTGGATGCCATTATTTTTCAGAAGTTTCTGGAAAAAGTTTAACTGTACAAAAAGCACAAACGATGCACACAGCTACAGTAAATACTGCTTGTCAACACTGCATCAAAGGACACTATGAGACTGTGTCAGTATTTATCGTTTATAAAGTTGAAATTATAACAAAAAACTAAGAAATGTGTGATTTTTTATAATTATTTTTTTGTTTTTGTGGCACTGACTTCAAAGTAAACTATGCACATATAGACTTAATTTATTATTAAGTTTATTATCTATTATTTACATCTAAATATATTCAAATAGTGCTGTATGGAGAAAAAACACAATAAAAAAAGCAAGGGTCAAACAAGGGATACAAATACAGGTGTACGTGTGCAGTTAGATAGCAGGATACAAACTTGGCTAAATTCAAAACATATTACTTTTCCACATATAGCCTATGAATTCCTCTGTAATCTTGGGAACCATTTTTAACAAAACATCTTTACTGTGTGTATATGTAGTTCTTTGTAAGCATGTTCAAGCCATTGAGTTGAAGTATATCTATCATCACTGTAAGCACTGCCTTACACAACAGCTGGCCTTCTTTGTATATTGCTGTGGTATGCTTCTTTAAGAGTTAACCTTGTACACAGCATTATGTCCCAATAAATGTAACTGCAGTGAATGGAAGTATTAAACGTCATCTAGTTTCCTATAAAGTAACCCCGCAATAAATACATTTTATACTTGTCGTTTATTTACTAATTATTTGGCGCTTCAGTAAATAGGCTGACTAAGGATACCTCACCTCTGCGGCTTTGTGCTGAATATATGGAATCCTTTATATGAGAACTAAAAATATCCCTGTACTTTTTAACAGCAGAAGCATCTTGACTTCCAACAATTTATAGTCTTCCAATAAAACAGCCTTTTATACCTTCCAAATGCCGTAGCCTTATGGACACTGTCGCAGACAATAAAACAACCCACAGCAGTCGGAAAATTAGAACAAATTATATCCCTTCCAGTGTATAGCAATTAACTTTATGCATTTACTTGGTAAGGGTCCAGGATTACAATCAGATATCATTTGCATGCACCAATTTGCTGGCTAAGAAAGTTTTCAGAAAGATACCAGCAGTGTAAGGTGAAGAGCTGTAGCAGCAATTAACACATCAATATGCTAATACCATATTCACTTCATTCATTTTCTTCTCTTTTAAATTGCTGTTTGAAGTTCAACATGTCACGAAAGTCATTACCCGGCTATTAAAACCAATGGACGAAGAATTCTCTATTGTGCTTGATATGAGGTGTGACTTTCCTTATGAATTTCTAATTACACTAAATATATATATTAGCATATGGTTTTCTCTGAGTTTCAACAGCAGGTTGCACAACATGTCAGCAACTATCTGGCGTTAAAAGACACTAGAAGTAGCAATGGCGTATCTCCAAAGTGGATTACTTGACATCCAAGAGCAAGCAAATTGATTTTTTCACCTCTAATCCTGTGTAAATCTTAAACCTTGGAGGTAAATGGAGTGGGGTGAATTTGATCATTATGTAAGAAAGGATGAGGGCTTAATGGCGACTTAAAGAGCTTAGGTTGGAGAGATTACTGCTGTGAAATGGAGGTGTTGTATGAATAAGGGAAAAGTGGGGAGTGGGGGGAACACCTGAGACAAATGGAAGCAAATGCTCTGTGGTTGTATCCCGCTCCCACCAAGTCGCTGATCGGATCTTATCAGCTGTTGGAATGAAGTCGCCCCATCAATAAAGCTGTCGCCGCGTTTAGCCAGAGCAATTAAACAGATGGATGATTCTAAAAGCAATTGTTACAAGAGTTACACACTGGAATATTAATAATAATGACAAATTCAACACTAGAAACAACAGTGATTTGTCCAGCCTTGATTATTACTGAATGCTTTTCTTAGGAAGTTTATCAATTTTTACTAAACCCAGGACCCTATTGTGTTAAAGAAGTATAATGGGCAACATTAAGATACACATGTATATTTTGTAATTTCAGAAATTACATGTAAACCCGTACACTATGTTTGCATATTAGGGGTAAACTAATAAGCCATAAGTCGTTGGCGATTGGACGCACTATTGCTAAGTGTATATTCATTGAACTGAACGCACTATTGCTAAGTGTATATTCATTGAACTGACTATTTTGGTGACTGCCATTTTACTCTGTTCATATGTGTCCAAATCAATAGAATGGAAAATTGTGACCTACTGAGTTCTATTTTTGCAAAATGCCACTACATGAAGAAAATACCCAAGTCTGTTTTCTGACCCTAACCAGTGTGGCTGCCTGGCATTACAACATATCTGACATACCTTCTGATAACATATGCAATTTATATGCTTTTTGTGTTTTTGTGAGCATGTGATATTCAACGAATATTCCAGCATTAATTTCCCTAAATGAAACAAAATCTCTGAAAGCTCACACTAAATGATTTTTGTAATGAGCCAGTATGCTTTGTGAATATGAACCCTCACATCATCACATTAAAGAGCATTGTTTAACACCTCCAGTATAAACTCTGCATCTATTCAAATCAAAGTGTTTATGGAACTGGCTACAAGCGCCTGCAGGTATGGGCACATCCTAGCATACTTCAATACCGCTGCTGCAAAACCTGTAATGTACAGGGGCTTTTGTCTGCCACATCAATTCCAATCTGTTTATTAACAAAGGCAACATTTCCTCGCAGGCCAGATGTTGTGCCGTGGCTGTGGATGTTTGAAGTCAGATCTGTAGCTCCCCTATGGATAACAGGTCACTGCAATCATAAATAATAAAGCAACTTCACAATACCACATTGAGCTGGCCTTATGCAATCTGCTATTTATGTACAAGGGAGAAGTATAAAGAAAGGAAAAATTGCTTCAGATTCTGCAAAACGGTATCATTAGTTGTTTTTTTAGTGCTTTGGTGTATTAAATGATGCAGCCAGACAGACTTACAATAATAAACACCAAAAGTACTGGGATATGGTGTCACCGATAGCAACATCTGTTACCACGGAAGCGTCTAACACCATTGATCTGTGAACATCAAATAGCGAGAATTGGAAATGGATGGTAAGCACACACTTCATAAAACAGGCTGTAGCTTTCAAGCAGAACTAGGAGTTTTTGACTTATTGGGATAGTCATGTCAGGCACAGAGAGGGGGAAATAGTTTGGTTGAGAAGTCATCTGAAACATCTCCCTTTCCCTCTAGGGCTTATGCTGTTGTATCATTTACTTTTTTCAGGATAAATGAAAGCTGGGCCACTCTGGGTGTCTAGCCCGCTGAGCAGCTGAGAAGCTTCAGTGTGCACGGGGAGGGGGTCTGATCAATGCAGGCCAGATTAGACAGCTAGTGGGTAGTTTTATTTTTCTACACCAAGAAAGTTATGTGCATTAATGTTTTAGTTAAAACTCTAAAGACTGTGTTAACAAAGTAAAAAAAAACTTTTTCGTATATGTGAATAAGAAATTATGTGGGGGTATATTGTTGTGCATATATTCAAATGGAACATACAGTAAAAAGTGAATATGTTTTTAATGGTGTATAATCATATATATAATAATGCTCTTTGCAAGTCTCTCTTGGACAAACAAATGTCCACATCTTTGAAGAAGGCAAGACAAGGCAAGTTTAAATAACACAAATCTCACACAAGGTACCTGTTGGAAGTTAGATTATATCCTGTTGGTTGAAATTGAAATCTCATAAGAAAAATCTACCCACAAGACACTATCTGTTGCTTGTGGCATTTGTGTCCCCTGTCAATTCCCCATGCCAAAATGCAATACAACTAGAAAGCACTCAGAGAGTGCAGACCTCCGCCAAGGCAGCTCATTTCCATGGATCACTCCCAAAATGTAATGAACTATAGTCTTTTGGTAATTTCTGACCTTCCCTGAAAATTCCATCCAAATCCGTTCAGTAGTTTTTGCGTAAAGTTTTTAACAGACTAACAGGACCGAAAACATTACCTCACTGGTGGGGTCATGTTGGACACACCTAAAGTAGTGGATCTCAATAGAATAATGAGTCCAAGTTCTCAATGCTCAATCCAAAGTGAACTAACAATTGCAATTACCAAAAAGTAGTAGAAGAACTAGTTCATAATACAAGTATATTCTTTATGGAAAGATGCAATTTATTCTTTTCTGTATGACTGGATAGTCTTCAGCTGTCGGGAACAATAATTACAGATGGAGACACAAATAATCATATTTGGGGCTGTGCAACAAAACTTTGGTTTGAACACTTAATTGAGGAAACACAAAGATCTGTCTGTAGCGGATAAAAGTGAACCCTCATTATGCATTGTTCTTTCCAAATTAACTTTATCCTGGCCTGAAATAACATCAGATTTTTTATGGCATCTCCGAACACGGTGGAAGAAGAAAAGAAAGCCAGGAGGGACCCGCAGCTTGCTGATAAAACACAGGCGCGGCAGAATCTCGAGGCGTTATAGAACCTCACCACAGGAAGGCTTGGTGGCTTGGCAGAGCTGATCTCACACTGCCAGGAGTTTGTGAATAGTGCTGAGCTTTCAGACTCCTGTTTATCCACCTAATGTAGGTGAATTCACATTCATCGCATTTGTCTATAAAAACACATTATTTGTCTTAGTTCCATTCATGGTGGTACCATTCTTATTGCTATGTATTTCATGAATTTATTTATAATTCTTATGTGTGATGCCTAATGTTTGCTCTATAGGGGGCAATCCTCAGGCAAACTCTTCTCCAAAGTCTCCCCATCACAAACAAAGGCGAGGGTGCACTGACAGCTTCAACTACAGAGGGTGTAGACCAACAGACTATCAAATTTACAACCAGGAGGCATGCCCACATAAGCAAAAAGTTAGAGAGTGAAATTTAACCACAAGTTGTAATCCTTCTTGTCTATTGGACCCTATGGATTGTTAATAATATATGCAGAATAATGTGGGCATAAGCCTTGAGATGCTGTAAAATATTATTTTAACTTTTTTAGCATGTTTTGTATCTTCATCACTATGGAATGCAGATTTCAGACCAGATCTAAACTTGGACTCTCACTTTGATAGTATCCACGCATATTAAGTTACCTTTTCCCCCATCTACATTTTATAAAACAATACTTAACGCACCAGTACAGCATGTAACAGCAAAGTACTAAGTATTAAGCACATTAATATAGAAAATGTGTTGAATTGGTAAGAACCATGTGCATTGAGAAGAAATACATTTCAAGGGCAGATGCTGAGGTCTAATGGAGTTTAAAAGAACAGCTTATAATTGGTCAACCTTTAGGTAATTCATTGATTGTACATTTAATGTGAACAGCCTTCAGTCATAACACCATAAAAGATCTGGCCATGATGAAAAATGTTCATTCACCGCCTACCTACAGTGTTTATTAAAGTTGATTGTTTTCATTATTATATCTAATTTAAAACTTACACTTTCTTTAAAAAATCTGACTTTTCACTCATACAGTTTTGAACCAACTACTTCTAATATAGTAAAGTAATATACTTTTATTTGTATCTGTGGAGACAAAACATTCTTGTGATTTAGTAAAATTACATTTTTGTCTTCCAGATTATAGATACACAAACCAGCTAAAGCACAAGCCTATATTAAACTTGGCAGTATTCACACAGCTATGTTGGTATATGTAACATTCCAATAGGGGGTATACTGCGAAAGACCTTTTTCTTCAATGCAATCTCTTACTGAAAGAATGCATTGACTGCAGACTTGAAAGCTTTAAAGTCTGTCAAATGCCCTTCCCCATCCCCCAATCAAATATTTCATTACCATTCACTGAATAAAAGTTCACACAATGCTTCCATAAGAACGACTTAAAATCTTCATTCCCCTCTATCCACATATTGTACATTGCATTAATGTCCATGTTTTTCTCAGAGGACCAATTAAAACTCTCTTACGAAACTAACTAGGTGCTAATTGTCAACGACTATGATGCTTATTAGTTGTTTAGACACACAAGGGACTCAACAAACACTATATCAGGTGTCACTATAGTCCTTAAGTTGTGTTATAGACCTAACTCGAACTCGAGAAGCGACTCACAAAAAGAACTGCTGCAGCTCAATATAAAATGTGACAGGTTCTTTGCGAACACTCAGATGTGTTTGATTCCCCGAGGAAAGAGGAGCAAGCACAAAGCAAATGCCTAGAAGTACTGATGCACTGCGCAGTTGGTGAGTCATAGAGGCAACTTTGCATGGGATGGATCCCCTGACTGCGTACATGGCTTGGCTCCAGCGAGATGAGAGCAGTTACCAACAGGCTCCGAGCTGCTCATCAGGAGTATAGAGTCTAACGTGTACCTAGGGCTACAAAAACAAGAGGTTGGAAAAACAGGTGTAAGCTCTGCACGTGCACTTCTTATGTGAAAGAAGACAGGCAGCTGCAATAGCTTAGCAGATCTAAATGGTCTTCAGGCAATTCACAAAGAAATGACTTCACAACACAGTCAGGCTGAGTGAGAGCATCCAACCCCGACACCAAGGTCTTCTTCAGATCCGACACTACCTTTGGCCTATTGGTTAACATTAAGCAGCTGTCTGTGGTCTCTTGTTTGACACATTAAGTTTGTTAATGCTGTCTGTGGTCTCTTGTTTGACACATTAAGTTTGTTAATGCTGTCTGTGGACATTAAGTTATATAAATAGAACATAGTGAAGTAGGAGGTCTCACACTACATTCATGTTCACACCTTTGCAGGAATCCTATCACACATAGATTAGGACAGCTTACTTTAAAGACACACGTTGATGTGAGGTTTGACTGTGATGGACAACAGAAGGAGAAAAAATCACGGCAGATTACTTTACATTATATAATAGGGCCTGATAGTCAATTATATAGGCGTTTTTGTTATTTATTTATTTTTATACATTTCTTATTTAAGCAAAAACCAGACTAAAGCTTTATTTTTTTTTATCTTAATTTATGTCAATGTTATGTCCACATATATGCTGTAAAACTATAGGGTAGAAACTGTTTAACAAAATCTCTTCATCAACAATAGACATCCACTCATTATTCATATAAAGATAGAATTATGTTTTACTTTCCTCTAAAATCAAGTACAGCTGCTGCCATTATGGTGTATATAATTAGATAGTGAGATGTACATGTACGTGTACAGGTTAAATATCAATTGTACTGAAAGAATTTAGATATTCTAGCATCTAAAACACTAACACTTCATGCATAATGCACTGTGTTTATGGACAATACATTATAGGGGAGGATGCACAAAACTGTTGCTATTTTATTAATCTGACCTAAATGATGAATTCTCTTAATAATTCATATAACTGTTATACACGGGCTTCCATAAACCAGACACAAACTCTTTCTGCATGATTCTTGCAGTGTATCATAAAGCAGCCGCCTATATATTCTTGTGCAGTGGACAGTTTTACCCTGTATGCAATGCATTTAAATCTGCTAGACAATAGAACAGATGTGTTCAAGGTCACAGGGGGCTGATGTCTATCCGGGAAGCATTTTAGTGACAAGCGAGGGAACAGTTCAACACCCTTGCCAATAGATATAGTTATAATGGCATTTGCACCTACAGGCAATTTCTACGCATGTCTAAGAAAGGACTGAAAGCAGTGAAGCTGAAACTTACACTGGAGGTTAGAAGTCATATAGGTTGAAACTTTTTCTAAACTTATATTGACTTAAGGTTGATAATGGCATAATTTTCGTTCTTGTAAATTGATAGAGAAGGTTGTACGGTGCATACTCGACAGTACAAAACCAAAATCTTTAAATGAGTATTGATGTTTAGCTAAAAAGCAGGTCTTCTAGCAATAAAAATTAACATTTGTGTAAATTAGGTTGTGGCTCTGTGCAATGGTTCTGATTTTATAGAAAAGATCCAATCATTAGGTTAGGCAAAGTATTGGAATACAGTATGTAAGCATTGCAATATCCAAGAGGTATCAATCTATGTTTTAAATTCTTTATTAATTTTTATGGAAGGTTGTAGTTCAGGGGTAATTACGAAACTTTCAAAGCAGCCAAATGCTGTAAGAAGACACATAATGGTGAGCTCTTGCAGAGTATAGCCAATGTAAATAAATCAGGGCCAGAGCAACAGATTGATGGAGCCATCTTTTGCATTCTCCTTGATGTTATTCATGACTCAATGCCGGAATGACAGTGCAACTTTGTTTTAGGCCAAGATAATTAAGAAGAGGATAGAGTGGAAAAGATACATGCACCGACAGGCTTTCACAAACGACTTGAGGAGAATAAATGTCAATACTGCTCAATAACAAGCCAAGACATTCTGGACAAATTGGGAGTGGGGCCGTAGATCATCTGTGGCTAACATTTCCCCCAAAAACAATTAGCGCTAAATGCTAAAAGGTTTTCGGCCACTCCTATTAATATGCATGCATGACATAGCCGACATGTGTGTGGTGGTTGTGAGGAAGTTGGCTTTAGTCCTGTTAACAAGTCAGTTTGTAGAGCAATACAGGCATGACGCATTAGCGCGTTCTTTCACCAACAATCCATCTTTTATAGATTATACAAATTGTCTCCGTCTCATCATTCAGTCTGGTATCAATGTAAGATAATGTTGCCTAATGATGTGTGACTGTCTGGCGCCTCCTGCAATTCTCCTCGAAACAAGCGCACAAGATTCATTTTAATAGGAAAAAGTAGGAATTTGGCAAAGCATTTTAAAACAGATTCCTATTTACAGAAAAGAGCCCAGCTGGAAAAACGACAAGCTTCCTTAATGGCCACCTGGCACGCACCTACACAAGTGAGATAAGAGGTGCCATGAGGGGGAAGTGGGACCACAACACACATACTGTACGTATCTGTTTTTGTAAAAATGCTACTGTGTGTCATCAGGCAGGATATTACAAGTGGGATTAGGAAATCTGACATGTTGTTAGTAGAAAATATGATGATAAATCGCAGTGCAGGAAAAAGCTGTGAGGTAGTGAAATGATCCTGACAGTCTATGTGGATTATTGACAATCTCAGAGTTCATCAATCAATTGTAGATAACTAGAGGAACCCGAAGAACTCTCCAGCAAGGCAGTGATACTATCTTGCAGTGGTAATAATATGCCACAATCAGATTTCTTGTAGTTCAGGTATACATGAGCCACAAAGTCCTTATGTCTCACATTAAAAATTAGTCATTTGTGCCTTTACTGACCCCCTGTGACTGGGTTTGTGTCATATTGGTGGCCAGGATATTCCTTTTTAGTCAATGATATGAACTGATGAATGGAGACTATTCTCGACCCAAATCATTAAAAACAAATTTAACATCTTTGTTATAGTGGCTGTGAAAACGTCTTTTAAATGTCAGTCTGTCTTTTAGGTGTGACCAGGCTAAGCCACAGCTTCACATTCAGAAGGTCGAACATGTGAAATAGAGAACCGAGCACATAACTTTGTGTGAACACTAAATGGAAGTGTTACATTGTATACATTCTTGCCAAATTCTCACCAAGGCAAAAACGAGATGTCGCTAAAACATCTTTGGTCAATGCACAAAAAGGGATTTAAAACATGTCTTCTATAGCACCATGAATTTTACTTTTGACACATGGCCCATCCTCTGTAGCCTTTTTACTCCACAAATGTGGCCGGCCTTAAAGCTGAGATAAGTGAAATGCTGCTTTTACCGGATTCACACTATAATGCACCTTTTCACAGGTCAGACAGGTCCATTGAGGGACCACAGACGATAACTAATTCTGCTGCTATAGGATTTCTATCAAACAAAAAGAAGCACTGGCATGGACAGGGTCATACATTTTGAATATATTTTTATGTTTCATTTGCTTCCAGCTTAACCTCTAAATGGCTACGGTACAGCTTGAATGACAGACTGCTCCTGGGTATCATGACTAACAATTCCCCTGTTGGAATTTGATTTTTCTAAAAGTAGATCTCTTGGGACACTCTGTTCTGTGTATGAGACAGAGTTCACTATGGCATTCAAAAACAAAACTCTTTAGTTAAAAATGTACTAAACCAAATGGACTTATAGCTGTGGTCAGTTTGTCATGTCTGAGTATATATTAGCCACACCCGTCAGACCCTTTACTTTATTTTTTTATATTTTTTTAATTTATTGAATTAGGACCAGAGATGGGTAGAGTAGCCAATACTGTTACTCAAGTAAGAGTACTGTTACTTCAAAATAATGTTACTCAAGTAAAAGTAAAAAGTACTTATTCACATAATTACTGGAGTAAGAGTAGAAAAGTACTGGTGAAAAAACTACTCAAGTCCTGTTTGAGCGTAATGTCAGATAATTTGTTTAAT
>JAVQKC010200080.1:0-13519 GCA_036025475.1 Philypnodon macrostomus | reverse complement strand
TGGAGGAGAGAGAGATGGTTCTGCTTCTGAGGTGGTAGATGGAGAAGAATGAGTTGGTTCTGCTGAGGTGGTGATGGAGGAGAAGGAGATGGTTCTGCTGCTGAGGTGGTAGATGGAGGAGAATGAGATGGTTCTGCTTCTGAGGTGGTAGATGGAGAAGAATGAGTTGGTTCTGCTTCTGAGGTGTTGATGGAGGAGAATGAGATGGTTCTGCTGCTGAGGTAGTAGATGGAGGAGAATGAGATGGTTCTGCTGCTGATGTGGTAGATGGAGGAGAAGGAGATGGTTCTGCTGCTGAGGTAGTAGATGGAGGAAAATGAGATGGTTCTGCTGCTGAGGTGGTAGATAGAGGAGAATGAGATGGTTCTGCTGCTGAGGTGGTAGATGGAGGAGAATAAGATGGTTCTGCTGAGGTGGTAGATGGAGGAAAATGAGATGGTTCTGCTGCTGAGGTGGTAGATAGAGGAGAATGAGTTGGTTCTGCTGAGGTGGTAGATAAAGGAGAATGAGATGGTTCAGCGGCTGAGGTGATGATGGGTACAGCCAATGTCATATGTAAGATGATTGGGATGATTCTGCTGCTGAAGTGGTGATAGAGGAGAGTGAGATTGTTTTGGTGCTTACATAGTAATAGTCCTGCTGCTGAGGTGGTGATGGAGCACAGGAAAGTTAGATGGTTCTTTTACTGAGTTGATGATGGGTACAGTTAATGTCATACATATGGGGCAATCATAGCGACTTCCACATCCCCTCAAGACATTTCCAGCTAAAAAATAGAAAAAGGGTGACATCTGGAACATGCGTCGACGGCTCTCGGTCCCAATGTGTGCATCTTTGACAATATGAGTTCAGCTTTCCCCAGAGTCAAAGAGTGGAAAACCATGCTGTACCGAGACACACACATACACAGTATATATATATATGTGTTAAAAGGCAGGCTCGGGGCTTTCTCTGCGAGCTTCCTGGCTTCTCTTCCTTTTGCGAATGCCTATTTCTAGATCCGTTTGAGGGTCAAGGTTTGGCCACCGGTGGAGAAAAGCTATGTTCCCATTTAAAAGAAAAAAGCCCACGGTTCCCTCTCTCTCTTTCTCTCTCTCTATCTAACAATGAACACACATAGTTCGGTCTTTAAAGCTTCAACCCCTGCTCCACCACAAAGCGCCTTACAGCAGAGATCGTCCCAATAGATGTCTGATAAAATACATTAAGTATATAGCGGGTTGACTTTGAGCCGACCAGGACTTCAAAACTGCAATTTAAGTCTTCATCTCAGCACGGAAAATTGTAACGTGTGTGTTTGGTGGTTGACCTTTGGCCTGACATCTAGTTTTGTACAGCAGAAAGCTTGTCAGGGTCAAAGAGGAGGACATGCGCTTAAAGACATCATGCCTGACCTGAACCTAGAAATTCAAAAAATACAATTAATAAAATGCATCAGACAATACAACTTCAATGCTTTAAGGACATTCATGTTGTCTTTTAGATCACACAGTATTGCCAGAAGGGTTTTGGAGATGCCATGAATAAATGGATTTGCTTTCGATGTATGTATTTATCATATGACCCATTTCCACAGGGTTAGTTTATAGACAACAATGTGTCCCTGCAGGGCTTCCATAGTGCATAAAAGCTCTATAGAGAGGATCTCAAATACATTTCGTATATAGTCTCAGCTTATTTAAAATCAAAATATTGTCAAATTCTTACCCAGGTTGCTGAACTGTTATTTACGTTATAGCATTTACTAATGTATGAAAAATAATTTGATAATATCTCGTATAATTTCAACATTACAAAAGGCCGGCCACTTATGATCACTTTAATGCCTTGTTTAACAGGGCCCTATCTTTGCAGCCCATTTCTTCCCAAACCCTTCAACTCAAGTGTCCAAACAATTGCTTTTTTAATGTTTAATTTGGCCTGAATACAGAAAGTAGAGGATTTAATTAGAATCTTTTGACACCTTCCTGTAATTATCCGGCTTTATTCAAATTTCATTTCCTCGTAGCAGCAGTGACTCAGAAAGGGCATAGAGTTAAAGAGGATGCAGAGGATATGGTTAGATAGAGGCAGATGATTTGCTGTGGCCACCCCAAAGGCAGCAATCAAAAGTGGTCAAAAAAAGTCATTCATCTTCTACCAACATTTCCCAGAGAGAGGTTGGTGTCTATATCATTGCTGAGGCGGGTTGCACTGTGGAGAATGGACAAATGATGAGTAAAATACACTGCTGTTCAGCTGTTTGGATGCATTTTTTTCTTCTATGAAGCTCCCGCCTTCGACCACCACCCGATCCACATTGCACCATGGTACCTCCCGCGGGTGGCGGGTCCACGGGAGGGCCTGACAGCGTGTGCACGGGCGGGGACTCGAACCACCGACCCTCCGGTTGAAGGGCGAGCATCCACCCACTGCACCACCGCTGCGCAATATGTTCCACAAAAAAAAATCTGGCCTGCAACTATTTTTGGAGCTATCGCCGTTCGGTAAAGGCAATTTGTGTTTCTTACAAGATGTGACGGAGACTTTCAGGGACACTGGATTGGCTCACTCATTCTTACAAGACTATATTTGAGTCAAGAGATACAAGGTGGAATTAAAGGAAGCTTCATTCACCCTAAGGGAACTCATTTAGTCATCACATGGACACCGGGATTTTTAATGAAGGTGAAAAAGTTGCAATGTTCTCCTTAGTGATTCAGACAGACTCACAGTTTAACACAGATCATAAATCCATGGAAAATTCCCATCCTCCGCCATGCCACGACAAGGCTTTTCAGGCAATTTTAGGGGAACGTCTAAAGTTTCTGATTTATTGCCCATAGTGATTTTGTCATCTGTTTTGAACTGGATATAAGTCATTTAGCAATACAATAGAGCCCAGATGGAGCCCGGCAAATTGTAGTAAAGTAATAGGCACAATTCAATCAGGGAAAGAAAAGCACTTCACACTACTTTATGGGGTCAGTTCTGCCATCTACAGCTCCATAGTGACTTAATACAAGCTTGGACAATTACATTTGGACAGAAAACTCCGTCGGGGCTAGGGGTATAGCAATAACATTCAGGTAAATATAGCCTTTAACGTGGGCAAAATACACCTCTAGAATTATATTTGTGCAATGCTCGGCGAATCACAAACTAAGCAAAATTGAAATGACAGCTTTCCGGTTGCGCTGCAGTGATTATGTGTTGAGTATGCAGAATAATTGCCCCTGTCCCTGGAGCGGGCATCACCTGGCACATATTGTACAGAGGTAATTGTGGGTGGCATCTGGAAAAACGCTTAAAAATTCAGAAAATAGAAAAAGCCACTTATTGATTCATGAAGGAGAACGAGGCAGGCTGGTGTGGTTTAGACCAAAGTGAATGAAGGGATTATGGCTGGTAAACGTGTTGAGTCCTTCACGTGTTTAGTTAAGTCTAAATCTGGAGTTGTTAAGAATGTAGGCGTGGCAGGGAACCAGATAATTGCCCACTAACCGTAAAGTTGGTGGTTTGATCTCTGTCTGGAAAATACGGCTGAGGTGTCCTTGGGCAAGACATTACATTCCTTGCCTTTGTACAAAAGTGTGATGGTCAAGCTGTGTCTGGTGAAAACTATAGCAGTGGTATGACTGCCACTTTTCTATCAGGACAACTGTGGCTATAGAGGTAGCTTATTACCAGAGTGACTGTGGAGTAAATGAATAATACACTCAACCTATAAATGTGAAATCTCAATGTCATGCTGTGTACGGTGGCGGCCTTAGGTGTGGTATGGCTGCCACATTTCTGTCAGTCTGCCTGCTGTGGCTATAGAGGTAGCTTATTACCAGAGTGTGACTGTGGAGTAAATGAATAATACACTCAACCTATAAATGTGAAATCTCAATGTCATGCTGTGTACGGTGGTGGCCTTAGGTGTGGTATGGCTGCCACATTTCTGTCTGTCTGCCTGCTGTGGCTTTAGACAAAACTTACCACCGGTGTAGAGAGAATGACTGATGACCTAGATGTAAAGTGCCATAAAATGTGCTTTGTAAGTCAGATATATTATTATATTGCACCTGTTTTTTACATCTACCTGAGAAACCAAATAACGGTGTAGAAATTACATTCAAAGAGACCCTAGAAACACGAGGGAACTGTATCATTTCATCTCATCTTCTCATTGTTCTTGATAAAAGACCCATTTAAAATCCCATCACAAATGGGCTCCGACTCTCGAACTGTCACAGCTAATAACCACATGTTGCCTTTGCTTCCTGTTGCTCTCATTATTCCAAGGCACATGTGTTTGTGTGTTTTCCCTACAGTATCCCTGCCTTTTATCGACCCGCGCCCCGTCAGCCCCAAATGCCACCGTCTTCATCAGCAACAAGCTTTTGAGCAGTCGGCGGGAAGAGCACAAGCATGTTTGTGGGAATGTCAAGGGATTCTCAGCATCCAGATGTGATCCCGACTGTGAATTTTAATGGCATATTTTGATCCTCTGCTGCTGCCTCTGTCGCTGAGATGCCTGCAGTTTTGACAAATTATATTATGTGTGGTGCATGAGTATGGGAATTGGTAAATGTCCCTAAATGACTGCGAGAGTGATCGGTTGTCTGTCTGTGTATGTCTATGTGTCAAACCTGCAACTAACTGATCATTGTACAGGATGTACCCCGGCCCATAGATGTCAGGATATGTTTCACTCACTAACACATAATATACATACAGACATACATACATACATACATACACATACACAAAGTTAAAATTGTGCCTATAGCAGAGTCACAGATCGTCTTCTCCAGCTACTTTGGGCTTGAAGAGGGAAGGAACTATCTGGACATTAGTGATCCCATCTGTGATTTTAATGGCATATTTATCTGCTGCTGCCTCTGGCACCATGATGCCAAGGGTCCATAAAAGTAGTGTCATATAATCCCACTTATAGTGATTAATTTGCATTAGCTTAGCATTGATGGATGCTTCAGGACATGTTACTCAGTGTGTCTCGAAGTATTGAGTCCATGAAAGTTTTGGAAGAATAAAAGACTTGTGGCGTGAGTTTTGCTGGAGGCCATGTTATATTTATGTTTATGGGTTTCACTATGTGCACATGTGATAGGAGTTGAGATGGTGTGGGCTGTATCTGTCACAATGGGAATGGGAAAATAAAAATAATGTAATAGTGTGGAATGGCTGGCACTTGTAGCACTGTGGTGATCGAGAATGTCAGGTCAAGAACCTTAATAAGGTTATGGTACACTTTATCGTCCCCATAGGGAATTTTGTCCACTGCATTTGACCTATGCTTTAATGCCACTGGGGCAACCTGTCAGGAGCAGATCATCTCCAGCTGCAGGCTTTGTCTATTGTGCATGTTTTAGTGGATCCTGCTTAAGGTCCATAAAATGTTGCTCTTTTTCTACTAGAGTGTGCTAAATATTCAATTGAAAGAGACTCTAGTTACTTTCTCCGATCTATAGGAGTACATTTGTAATAGGGTCCTCAGTGATAAAGAAAAGCTGTAGATTAGCACACTGCAGAGGTTCAATGCTAATGCGGCTCTCTCCTGTGGTTTTTGGTGAGCCCAGTGCTTCTTTATCATCCCCGTAATAGAAAGGTCCAAGCGAAATCTCAATTAGTCATCCCTTGTTGCAATGAAAATCGCATTTCTGCAATGAGTATCAGCGTCGGCTCATTACCCTGCAGGCCTGGCACTGGACAGGCCCGGGTCCTGTTTAATTTATGGCTAAGGTGAAAGGGGCAGTGCACTTTCATGTCCCTCACTCACAAGAATGGAGCTCTTCGCTGGAGCTGCTGGTTTTGTAAACACAGTGGATTTGAATGTGGATGTGATTTTGGACATAGATTTGGAGGAGAGAATTATTCATTGCTGGGCTAGTAAGCACTTAGATGGTAATTAGTCTGGAAGCTGTCAGTATTGCAGCTAAACAATTTTCAATAGACAATGGTTCAGTTCTTCAGATATATGTCTTTTATCCATTGGCTTTTTAGAAAGACATAAAGCTACCTGACATTGCTGATCTACAGATGAGCTAATAAATGTACCATATACATTCTGTATTTATTAACTGTGGTAATAGGCCATAAAAAACCCATTTACAACCACAATCCTACAAAACTAAGCAAAAAAAAAACATTTACAACCAGAATCCTACAAAACTAAGCAAATTTGGTAACTCTAAATTCCCCTGCTAAATGAGAACAAAAATGAATAGTTTTGTGTTTTTGTATGTCTCTATGTCAGCCCTGGGACTAACTGGCCATTGACAAAGCCAAAGAGAGATGTATAAAGATACTAAACTAAACAGCAAAGACTACTGTCTGATCCACACTTGAGAGTAATGGATGACATAGTTAGGGTGCAGAGTGAAGAGGACTTATATTGCACAACTATTTTTTTATTCATTTTGCCAAAATCCTGAGATAATTAAGTGGTTATAACAAGAAAACAACTACTTTTACCATGATTTAAATATATACATATATATTATCTCGGGATTTTGAGAAAACAATAAAAAAAATTTAAATCGAAATAAGCTGCAATGTAAGTCCGCTTAGGGCTCCGTAAAGAAATAAAACAATGACTTTATTTATGTGAACTCAATTTATGTTAATTCAAAATAGAATAATTTGTCCAAAAATAAAACACATATATATCTTCACATCTTGGCTGACATTTTGAATTTTTGTACTTGCTGTTTTACTATCATCTCTAAGCAAACATTGAAAAAGCTACCATTTACACAGTCCCCCTTACTAATGCTAATCTGAACAATCACTTCATTAACATTACACTCATGTAGCGCCATTTAGTTAGCCATTAGCCTATTAGCGAGTGGATATTTATTTAGCTACTGTTTGGGTTCGCAGGGAATCCACTGAGTGACAAGGTTAATGTGGCCAATGGCTTAATGGGTACATTATCCAACTAGATATAATCATTATGGAAGACAATGGCTGCAGTGATTTTAAATGATATACGCATATCATGTCAGAGCAGACATGAAAAAAATGTAGTGCCAATAGCAGACACAAATTTTTGCATTGAATTTTTTTAACTCTCTATTTGAGGCTATTTGAGTGGGATTACTACTACTACTAACAGCATGTGCAAAAGTGTTCATTATGTTTCAAGAAATAGAGCAGGCCTTAAGAATACAGTTTGTAGCGTATATTATGGTTTCACGAGAAAAGGGGAACAGAAAAAGGCAAAGGAGGAGGTTGAATTTTGGAAGATCACAAGGAGGAAGATGAGATGGTGTTTGGGAGCTATGGGATTATGCTGTGAGATGTGTTGAGTGGGAGACTAGCATACAGATAGAGAGTTTTTGATTTGGTGCTAAAAATTCAAAAGCCAGAAACTTTCCCCGCGTGAACGTGAAAGGCAAAGACATGTTGTAAACAATGATTTTCTCTTTGCCAGTATAATAGACAGATGTGGTGCATATGACCTTGTAGTCCGCCGAAAAAACATTTTTTTACACTTGTCAACATTCGCCCACAAATTACATCCAGGAAGGTTTTTGGCGAGACAGAAAAACACACGCTATCCAAACCAGAGACCAGTGACAGCGTGGTGGGGGTTCGAAAAAGCTACAAAATGTTTTAAAAAACCAGTTAAAACACACGCTGTGCCACACGTCCCAGTTTCATCAACATCAAACGAACGCCTTGTACCAATTAAACACAATTCTGGTTTCAAATGTAATGCCATGCTTAAACTTGATGAGAATTTTACCATGATGGTGTGCATATTTCATAACTTCATAATTTTCCCTACAGAGCAGTAATCAGAATGAAGTTTCTAGTTACATTTATTGGTAGCAATCCAGACAGATCAAGTGAGAAAACGCAGGAATACATCCTGAGCCATTTTGTTTCCGTAACATGTGATCTTGCATGTGAAAAAGATTACATTAAGATATCTCTACACCTGCAGCACCTACACGCACCACATTTTCCAACCCTATAGTAAACCTTGAGAGCATTTATAGGGATTTGTTAACAATCCCACTTTGAGTTATTGGACTTTTGCTTTTTTATTTTTTATTATTTTTTACATTTTATATCTAATAATATGGCAAATTTACTGAAACGCAAGATAGAAGAGACTTTGAGATATTAGCAAACCTATTGGCAGATATCTAAACTCAGACTGACAGCAGACATCAAAACCCGTACAAATCTATTCACACCTTGTCATTTGAATGGTTAGGGCCAGGATTGACTGCTTTTTACCTTTGTGCTGTTGCTCTCTAACGTTATAAGCTAAGGTCCAGCTTCTCTGAGAGTGTTACTGGTGTTTAAATGTCTTGGGATGAGTTTAGGGCTCCAGTGTAAATGGGTCAGAGGATTATGTCTTTCCATTTTGACAAAGATGACCTCATTTGGTCCTCTCCCCAAACCAGCAGTCTTATAATATGGACTTTACTAGCCCTTGGTCACCATTTTAGCCCAATAAAAACCAGAGAGAGAAGTCCGGAAGATTTAAGCAGCTCTAATCATAGGTTACAGTATAATTTAGCTTTTTACAGTTTACTGAGCAATACTTATAACAACTAGGTGCCTTAGGCGGGGTACACTTTGAACAACACAATTCCCAGTGAGCTTCAAAGCTTACATAGAGGCATCAACTGACGTCTATTTTTTCCCACATTCATTCACTAGTCACTGGGAGGTGGGAGGAAGCCAGAGAGAACCCACAGTAACACAGGAAAGACAAGCAGATACAAAGGACAGTTTGAAGCACTTGATTATTTCTTTACCCAGGCTTGCCTCTGGGATCAAAGGGATCAAAGTGGACTGACAGGATGATAGACTGACACAGAGTGGACAGTATCTGATCAGAGACTCAGACATGGAAGAGAGGCGGCCATGACAGTGACCTTCACTGAAGCAGACTATAGTGGGTGTCTGGCTGAACATATTAAGATGATAATATTAGCTGTTTTCTCTATCTTTGATGATGATGATGATGATGATGATGATGATGATGATGATACTAATATTAAAAAAATGTTTCTCACATAATGGAAATATATTTCTACCACACCAATGTCTCACGAGTACAATGTGAATGTGATAATGCACCAGTTGTGACTTGCATACATACTGTGAGATTGAAAATAAAGGGTTACTGACCTGCATTGCTTTTTTACAATTCTCTGCTGGTAGGGTGAGGCCCAGAAGTGGGTATTTGAGTAAATATATTCGACTTAGCGTAACTGTGGATTTATTACATGTAATGGTGAGACAGATTTGACATGTGCCATACGTTTTTAAGGAAAGCGGCTCATAATAAAATGATCATATAAATTTGGTCCCACAATCAGAGCGGCTGAGACCCACTGATTATTTTTTTAAATTATCAAAATAGGCTAACTATCTCGAATGATTGAACTGAGACTTTTCTTATTTGAGTGTTTATACAGTACATTCCCACCACTCTGCTATGCCAATTTGTTATGGGGTAGAGAAGGTCCTGATGACTGGTTATATTTCTGTGTATGGTCTCTTATTTGTTGCATTCTAATAATCTATTTCCAAATCAAATTAACCCCTGGGGCAAAATGAAAACATCACAAGTTATATTATATTTACCTGTGTCGCCCTAACGCCACTGTGCCTCCTGATCTGTGTGCTCTCAGATTGTGTTTACATGCTGCTGTTTACTTCTGCACCAGTATGTTGAGACAAATGTATGTGTGTGTATGTCGACTCCTCTGTGCGTCTTAATTGGACTCCATTCAAGTGTTTAATTACTCATTAGAGATGCTTGCAGAGCGATCTATACAGCAGCTTTGGCCCGTTTGCCGCCTGTGCCCTCTGCGCCCCCAGCACCACCACCTTCCACGCCCCCCCAGGCCCATAGAGAGTCAAGCGTTTTGACCCACACTACATGGATTAGTTCACCTCGTCAATCTGGATCAACCACTCCATATGAGATGAAGATGCTTAAGCCAGAGAGTGATACCAGAGCATAGACAGACAGTTAATACAGCAGTCAGTCACTTCAATGCAAGGCCACTTTGTTAATACGACATATTAGACGTCACTCACTTTAACAGCTGACCTATTTGGGCTATTTTTAATCGGATGAAGAGGAAACATGTATATTAGCATAACTGAATTCAAATTATTGACCAATCCAGAATTTAACGGACAAAATCAATGCTATTTTATTGTATGTTAATTTGGTCACAGACACACAATCCTCCTTTAAAAGTTCTGATTGGATAAATGTCAGATGGAATACCTTTTTTTGTATTTTTTTTTTTTTTGCCATGCAATTATTGTGTTTGCTACTATGGTGATCAACTTTGTATGCATTCTGTTGCGCATTACTACAGCTAGTGCCAACCAGTTAAACGTAAGGTTGGGTTTCGTCACTTATCTATAGAAAGGTAAGAGCAACTGCATTCAGCTCCTGAGAGGGTCAGCGCCTCAGCCTACAGGATTACTCAAACATGCAATGAATTATACAAAATACAACTCTGGGTATTTTTTTTTACAGCATTTTAAGATTGTAGAAAGCACAGAAATGTCAAGCTAGCATAATCACTCATTTAGACAGTTGACATATTTTCACTTATATTTTTTTTCTTGTAGTAAGTGGGCCAACAACAAGTGATGGTATTTTTCAGCCCAGATCTGTTGCATAATCATGTTGTCACTGTGTCGCTCAATAAACTGTCAGTCATCTGTCAGTGAGCGGCAGATAGCGGCTTATCTTTGAGCTTCAGTAGCACCTTCGAAAATCCCATTTGGTCAACAGAAATTATTCCAGTTTTTGCTAAGCTAAAATGATGCTGATGCTTTTTATGTTATCAAAGTTCCCATTTGTGAGCTTTGAGAGCGTATTTTTGTAAAAATGCTCGGAAATCATCATATACAACACATTCTATATTTTGCATAATTAGAAGACGTATCAAGAGCTAATGCGTTATAGCTTTGTCCAGGACCAAGACAGTGATCCAGATTCACAAAAACAAATATATTTTTATTGGCTTTTTGTTAAAAATCTTTGAAAATCTCCCTCTAACATTTTGGGACATGTAACAGAATGAGAAAATATACTTTATCTTACAACAAAACATAATTCTGGTTATTTGTGTTGAGTCAGTATTCAGTGATCAATCCATGTTTTACCATTGTGGGTGTGGTAGCAGGAACCTAGCCCAACAGCTATGGGCCTTATGCAGACTACAATCGCCAGTTAGTCACAGAACTGACACATAACTACACTGAGATCTATTCACTCTCACATTCATTCACCATGGGTAATTTACATTGACCACTTCACCTTCACTTATGCATGCCTTTGGATGGTAGGAGGAAGCAGGAGAGAACCAACAAGAAACACAAGGAGAACATACAAACAAGACAAAGAGCCAAAGCTTTCAAAAACCTAGAGGTAGAAATGTAATAATATGGGCAGCCTATAATGAAGATACACAGAAATATAATCTGCAATAACTAGATACTGGGAAAAAAAGCTTGAAAAAGGTGTGTGCATCAGAATTTGGTGCATAGGGAACACCAAAGTATGATGCAGTACTCTTTGGTAGCTGAAGTTGAAGGACTTTGAGCAGAAGAAATATGAGGTCCAAATAAAGAACTCAGAACTCTAGAATCTTTTGAGAATGGGGTTGGAGGCCAAATGTGTTGCCCTTAGTCAAACCAGCAAAGGCAAGGTCTACCCATACAACCTTAAACTTTCTTTTGCTTTGTTTTGTACACATTTATGCTGGTCCGCTTGACTGACACCCTGCAGTCTAGCTATTTATCAAATGCTAGCCTCATTAATAGTACAGTGTGAGTTTTTAAGTATCCATGAGAATTGGAGGAATCAAATATGAACCAGCTTCTTTTTCTTCCCTCTTTAAACATTGAGCTCTTCGGGGTGCTGACAGAGATTCTTTTATATCGTTGGCCCCTCTCTGTGTTAAAAGATTCCCATTGACCCCATGTTTGGACACCGACCGACAGGTCTTTACTTCTGCTGCTGTGGTGATGTTTGCTGGAGGTAGTGCAGCGTCTGAATGCGTGAATGTATAATAGAACAGCAGACCCTGGAGAACCACATTGATTTGACTTTGTTGCCTTTAACCCACAGCACCATTTAAATTATTCTACCTGTAGGTGACAGTGTGATGATGTTGCTGCTTTAATCCGTCCAGAAATAGGCAGTGTCTATTTTCTATGTCTATTTATCTATTTGTCTACTAGTGGGTAGGTGCTCGCCCTTCAACCAGAGGGTCGGTGGCTCGAGTCCCCGTCCTCGTTGTGTCCCTGGGCAAGACACTTAACCTGCATTGCCTATGAATGAATGAATGAATGAATGAATGAAAGTGGTGGTGGTTGGAGGGGCTGTAGATACAGACTGGCAGCCACCCCCTCTGTCAGTGTGCTCCACGGCAGCTGTGGCTACACAAGTAGCTTACCACCACCGAGTGTGACTGTGGAGTGAATGAATAATGTAATGTAAAGCGTCTTTGAGTCTTGAGAAAAAACGCTGTATAAAACTAATGCATTATTATTATTATTCTACATGTCATAGTGTGAGATCCTGCTCCCCATAGAAGATGAAATCAACAGTGATGCGGTGTTTGAACCACAAAGGTCCATATACTAGTGTTTTTTTTTTTCTAGAGACACACCAAAAATGAAAAAAATATTTTTTACCCCTGATTTCTATCATAAGAAATAGCTTGTAATGTAACATCTAGAATTGTGTTTTTCTACCGAGAATTGGAAAAATGAATACAAAAAATGCTCCACATCCACAAATACAACTGTGATACTCACTTTATAAGTAATCCGGCTGACAACTAACCAACAAGCCAGTGTTGCTATGGATACAATCTCCTTACCACTTTTGGACTGCAGTACTGTTTGTGTCAACTAGTCCTGGTTACTGAGAGTCCAGCAAATGCAGTTCTCATGTATTTCTTCTGTTTCATCGATGAGTGGGTGCCTTTAACAGACAGGCTGACACGTATCGGCAGATGTGTGTCAGCTCAGCTCTCATCTGTGAGTCTGTCTAACTCCCACTTCATGTCCATCCATCACGGCCGCTGTCACTGGACCGTCTGGGCTTAGGCTCAATATAGACTTGCTCCATGTTGTGTTTGTATATTTTAAATTCAACATCTTCCCCTTCAACACGGCCCATTTTAGATTCTCGTATGTGTTAATGCAGCCTGGAGGTGTTGAGTTGCCTGTGTACAAGCAGATATACTAGTCACAATAAGTTCGGGATGATTGTCTTTTAGATAAGATTTGTGGAAAGTCACCAAGGGTTAGGGATCTTCTACTACATATACTTTAGTCACAAAGGATTAGGGATCTTCTACTACATATACTTTAGTCACAAAGGATTAGGGATCTTCAACTACATATACTTTAGTCACCAAGGGTTAGGGATCTTCTACTACATATACTTTAGTCACAAAGGATTAGGGATCTTCTACTACATATACTTTAGTCACAAAGGATTAGGGATCTTCAACTACATATA
>JAVQKC010200066.1:0-11177 GCA_036025475.1 Philypnodon macrostomus | reverse complement strand
GGCAATTCCTTTTTGAGTTATCGCGTTCACAGCTAGGATCTACGGACACGGACGCGGACGCGGACGAACACCGACGTGATTCCATAATATCGGCGACACGCTGTTTTCGCCGATATAATGACATGTTTGTTTACTGCTCGTCTCCAGTTCTGGGGTTAAATCAGCTGATAATTCCACTTTTAAAGACAGTTCTTGTGCCATTGCTCCTGCATTATTTTCCCTGTTTGTGTGTGCTGACCGTTGGCTATTGGCTAGGGCTGCGCACCGCTAAATTTCTATAAATCTAAATGTATTTTGCTAGCGCCCAGGCCCAGTCAAAACAAGAAGCATCTTCAGTTCTGGGGTTAAATCGGATAATAATTACACTTTTAAAGGCACTTATTGGGGTAGGATGGAAAACAATGGCAGAAATGAATAAAACCTGTGCCATTGCTCCTGGATTTTTTCCATGATTTTTTTTACGTTTAGAATATTTTTTCTTTTGAACATTAGAATTAGTTTGTGTTGTGACCTGTCCTGGCACAATAATTACTATATTGACTCATTGTTCTATATATAAAAATTTCAGGTATTTTTTATATTGTTTGGAACCTTATTTTGCCCAATTTGATATTTATTTAAATCATTTATTAATCCTGTTCTGTAGATCAATTACTTTATATGTTTTGATTGTATTTTAAAAAATAAATTAGACGGAATGATAAGGTTATTGATATTGAAAAGGATATTAACTGGGGTTATTATTCTCTAGGCTCAATGTATGAAACGGTCTACTCACAATGATCAAATATTGAGTTTTTTTCTGCGGCAATATATCACCCTTCAAAATTTGTTAATGTAACTGGCCTATTGACGTGTCTTTATTGAATGCCCCGTTAGTGTTACCATAAAACTACATTTGTCTTTGTTTAATCACATTATTTTGGTCTGGGCGGGCTCCCGTCACGTCCTCACTGCTGCTGTTAGTGATGGTCTGATTAACTGTGGACTTACATAACACTAGGATTCACACAGACAGACAGTGAGGGGTTTAATCTGGACAAATGTTTTATTCAAAGCCAGAAGTAACAGCTGCCTCTGACCAGATGGAAACTAAAGCCAGGAATCCTACTCGACAAACACACTACAGGGAAAGCACACTTTTATGGCTTACTATTGTGTTTTTGGTGATAATAATAAAGTAAACGATCTTGGCCGCTATTCACATGGTTGACTGATCTCGGAATCGGCCTATATAGATACACGTCCTGCTAAAAGGATAGGTTCTAATATTTAGGTTTAGAAGCCAGAGAAATCTTTATTATTTTTACCGCATGTTATCACCCTAATATATTCGTAAATAAAGCTGTTATTTCCGTGATGATTTCTTGGTTTCACAGAAAACACACCCAAAACATGTGTACAATATATCGGCCAAACGGGTAACTGAAATATTGGTATTTGCATAGATATCTGTTTATATTTGGATAGATGAGTAATACTAGTAGTAATGACTAAGGTATATTTTAGTTGGTGTATTAGTCCTCTGCATTTGACCCATCCTTCAAATGCTTTTGGGTAGGCGATCATTGAACCCCGCCAGGATCTTAGTCAGGGTAAAGCTGGAAGACGAGCTGAATTTGCATGTTTTATGTTGAATGTTAAACCAGTGCACCCCAGCAGAACCAACTCATGGATAAATGTTCCATCCATTAAGCCATATTGTTCTTATAACTCACAAGGGTAAAGAATCCAGAAAACTGACACTCTGAACCAGTGTTCTGTAATATCAACAATTACTTTTTTAAACTTAAAACCCATTTACCACTAAATCCTCTTATGTATGTGGACAAACAGAACAGATTTACTTCTTAAACAGCCCATGACTTGAGGGAATATAATGAAGTGAACTTGAATTAAATGTTCTTTTTGAGAACACTATTTACAAAAAACATTGATTGTTTCTAAAAATAAGTTCAGGGAACTCACTTTTAGGACAGAGACTGTGGTGTAAGGTTGTGACCAGAGTTCAGGTTTTCATAATCCCAGTTTGGTTTAGCTCTGGTCTAGACCTGGTTTAGCTCTGGTCTAGTCCTGGTTTAGCCCTGGTCTAGACCTGGTTTAGCTCTGGTCTAGATCTGGTTTAGCTCTGGTCTAGTCCTGGTTTAGTCCTGGTCTAGTCCTGGTTTAGTTCTTTCTTTTGAAGTTGTTGCTGGTTCAGTCCTGCTGGGTGTTTCCTGTTGATAACGAGGGTCTGTGGCTGTTCTGGTGCTGGTAAACACATGTGTGAACACCTGGGAATAATTAGCTTCAGACTTGTCCCGACACAGACCCATCGCCTGCAGCTCTCTTTATGGCCTTTCTGCAGCAACGGCATGTTTCTGTTAATGATGTTGAACACCTCACCATCCAAAGGCAGAATAGCTGCTGGTGAATGATTGTCAGTCAGAGGCCACAACTGATTGGTCTTTGTCCAAGGTGCACCCTGCCAAAGGCACATAGTTGTTGACATAGGTCTCCTGGCAACAAAAAGTGCAACAAGAAAAGTGAACGAAATCATTTTAAGACATTCCTGTTTCAATGGCATGGTATTTGAATAACCTATAAGTGTGTTCAATTAAGGCCTCATTAGTCTCCTTAAACCCAGATTGAACTGTATAAAGATAACTAAAAACTAAAAACTTTTCAGGGACCATCATGGGTCGATTTCAGCCTGTGGTTTGTCATTAGCTTCAGGGGGAGGGCAGAGTCAGGCTTCAGTCACAAGGAAAACCAGAGATTAAACCTGCTCCTTCTGCTGAAGAGGGTTTGAATCATCTGTGAGTGTCGGTGTGACCTGTCCGTACTCTCTGCTCTGAAGTGTCCTCTCTCATTATCAGCTGTAGACCCTGACCTTTAACCTTTAGGCTCTTTCATTTCACTTTGACTGGGTTATGTCATGGGCATGTCAATGTTTGTCAAGTTTATTTAAGACCATTGCAATAGTGTTCATTCATTGATTGAGTTAGGAGCATTTTTCAGTCAATAATTTGCCATTGGCGTAGGAAGTAGAAAGGGTGGTACATACACAGACAGACGTACACCATCGACAATGAACAGGGCTGACACCGAGACAGCTGCCTTGGCGGAGGTCTGCGTTCTCAGAGTGTTTTCTAATTTCCGCTTTGTGGCAGCTTTACATATTAGTTTCAATTTTGGAAATAGATTATTGACCAAAAATCTCAAACAAAGGAAAACAATCTAATATGAAATGACTGGCTCCAAGATTCCTGTCAATATATTTCAGTTTCACTCCTGGTTTCATTGTTTGCTCACTCGCTCTTCTTCACTGCGTCATTTTCTGGAGCCAGTCAACTCAATCTGGGCAAAACACGTCAGTCACTAAAACGGTCTGCACCATATTGACCCATTGTTTAAACACTAAAGCTAATGAGGAGACCAAAGTCACCAGATGATTGACCTTTTTACAGCTGACGTCTAAAGCTATTATCTAGGGCGACATGAGTGAGAAAAACATTTGAGATTCAATAACCATGTTTAATATTGTGATTTTGATTTTTTTTTTTCTGAAGGTCATATAAGCAGAAATGTATCCTTTTATTTACTTGTAAAATTACCCAAAATCTAAATCAAGGCAACTCATGACCAAAATTGGACTTTTATTATATTTATTTATAATATTTCTCGCTCAACAGTTGGTTCTAGGTCTGTTCTGACACAAATTACTACTAGACAGAGCTCGTAGACTGACGTTTCAACACAATTTTGTAACAATTGATTCTCAGTATTGCATAACGTCTATGACACCATTGACGACACAGATGTTTAGTTTGAAGTTATTGAATTATTACAAAAGCTACTACAGCGATCCAAACCAGGAGGTCTAAACCAGGAATAAATGGTAAAGAAAAACCTTTGGTATTCATGAATATTGTGATATTGATATGTTGTTATATTCAATTCAATTTTATTTGTATAACCCTATATCACAACAGAGAGCTTCACTTCAATTGCTCAAAAATAGGTTTGTAATTAAATTTGTATTCATGGATAACAATAACTTTACTATTGCATTATTACTTACGGATGTCCCACCCTAAATGAAGCAAAAGGAGTTGAATAAGATTCTTTCCCCCTGACAGGTACCGGCGAAGTGGTGGCCATCATGATCCCGGAGCCCAAAGGGAAAGAGGTGGTTTCTTTGTTGGAGAAAAACATCACAGTTATTATGACGATCACGATTGGGACGAGAAACCTGCAGAAGTACGTGAGCAGGACGTCCGTGGTGTTCGTGTCCATATCCTTCATCGTCCTCATGATCATATCGCTGGCCTGGCTGGTGTTTTACTACATACAACGGTTTAGATATGCCAACGCAAGAGATCGCAACCAGGTACGGATAGATTCAACGTATTTTGACTTAAAATCAGATGGTAGATGTGTATTTTCTTATGTTCAGATTGTCTAATTGTGGAGGGATGGGCCAACACTAAGATTCTTTTACTTTTTCTCAGTAACAGTTAATAAACGTATCTACCTTTTTGTGTTTTTATTGGCATTCTGTTTGCTACAATGACAGTCTTTAATCTTCCATCAGCTTAGAGATCTTATTGGCTGTTACTGTACAGATCTCGTCAGTGTATTATCAGTGTGTGGACAGTGTTTGTTTTTTTTATGGATAATTTATTCCTGTTGTCTTCAGCGTCGTCTCGGAGATGCAGCGAAGAAGGCCATCAGTAAACTGCAGGTGCGGACTATAAGGAAAGGAGACCAGGAGACGGAGACTGACTTCGACAACTGTGCCGTTTGCATAGAGGGCTACAAGGCTAACGACGTGGTCCGCATACTCCCCTGCAGGTAAGAGCTTAGCATTTGTTTGTATATCTCTATATCACTGAATCATAGAAAACCCCATTTCAGTGGTTCAATGTAATGCGTATTATTATTTGTAGTTCTAGCGTAATAAAAAACAAAAAAACATCTGTATTTCATAAATCTGAAAAATATACAATACGACATTGGTTCTCAAACTGTGGTACTTGGGCTCTCTGTCTGGTGGTACTTGGACCTGGTTTTCTCCTAGTGCTGCTGTTTATACCTAGTTTAGTCCTGCTGTAGACCTGGTTTAGAACTAGATTAGTCATGGTTTATGTTTGTCAGTTGTTTAGACATGATTTATGCCTGGTTTAGTCTTGGTTTGGAAAGTTAGAGACGCGTCAATAGAACATAATCATAACCATTGGCGGATTTAGCAGTTTGGGGGCTCAAGGCGAACATGGGCAGGGGGCCTCTTTATTTGGCACATATTAAATCCTACCTAAAATGTTCTTGATTTGTCTGTCCATAATAATCTGAGTAAGTAATTACCAAGACATATTTATGTTAGACTTCATTTATGGGGCTCTGGAAGCTTGGGGCCCTGGAATCTTGGGGCCCTGGAAGCTTGGGGCCCTGGAATCTTGGGGCCCTGGAATCTTGGGGCCCTGGAATCTTGGGGCCTTGGAATCTTGGGGCCCTAAGCAGCTGCCTACTTTTGCCTAAAGGTAGCGCCGCCTCTGATCATAGTTATTAGAGTTTCCCATGATGTTTTGATGTTGCATGTGTTGTTTGTATGTTGCAGACATTTGTTTCATAAAAGCTGCGTGGACCCGTGGCTCTTGGACCATCGCACGTGTCCCATGTGTAAAATGAACATCCTCAAAGCCCTGGGCATCGCTGTGAGTCTCAACATGTAAAGCAGGACTAGACTAACTACATGACATGGCTAATGAAGAATACATAAGGCTTAAATTTAGGTCCAAACCAGAACTTTAGAATTATTTTGCCACATGGAATTCCACAATATTTTGGAAGAAGCCATTTTGTGTTTTCGAATTCAGTAAAAATAAACCGAAAATGATTGAGCACACATCTGGTAATCAGGGCAATTTGCTAAAGTTAATGTTCTCTTTGTGAGTTTTTAGCTTGTCAAGCAGACCTCAAAAAAGAATTCACTTTTAGCATGTAGCCTTGAGCCTATGCTACTTGCTCCAGTAAATACAAGAGCTCTCTACCTAGACACTGACATCACACACATAGTGAGTTGCCTGATGGTCTATTTTCTTGCCATACTTTTAACTATTTATCTTGTTTCTCCAGTTAAACGCAGACTGCCTGGACGACCTGCCCCTGGACTACGACCTGGCCCTGGGCGGAGTGGGTGGTGTGGGTGTGGGAGGGGTGGGTGCTCTGGCGTTTGAGGCGATGGTGTCTGGAGCGTCCAGCGATGGGACCCTGAGCGAGGGAGGGTCCTCTGTGGTGTTGGACCCCGGGGTGAGGCGAGTGGGGCTGCCACAGGACTATCACGACCCGGACACGCTACGGGACAGTCCTCTGACCGCCACCACTGACACGCACACAGGTAACACAAAACACCGTTACAGAAATGAGTTTAATAAGAGTTGTTTTCTGAGAGACTTTTCTGAGGTCAGTAATTTGGTTTGTTTCAGAGCCACGGTACTATCTGCATCCAGGAATTTTCTGAAATGATTCTTTATTATTGTGAGATATTAATGGATAGAGCATTTACCCATGAATTAGTAGATCCCTTCCTCGAGTCCAGCTTTGGGCACGTCTAAGTACAGTATTCTGTGCAATTGGGACTGATATGTTTGACCCAGTAAAGTTTTAACCCACATGCAGAAACAGTGATGATGACTTTAATACAGGTTTAATCTCATTCCTTTTTCAGACTCGATGTATTGCAACATAATGCATCAGTTTACTCATTCTCATTTATTAACAGCTTGACATGAAAAGGTCAAAACAGCTGCTGTTTATTTCAGCACCACACACATATTTGACCTTTGACCTCTGATCACTTCACAGGAGAGAGTACACACTTCTGTGCCGCTTGTGGAAAAGCACTTATTTGCAAATGCTTGAAATTCTTCTCATTTGAAGTAACTGGATGCTGTGCTTTAGTGGGGTTATACTGACACCCAGTGGTGAGGCAGGGATATGACTTTAGATAAAATTTTAGTTCAGCTCTGTTGTATGTCAGGATACACATGCTAAATAGTTTACAAATAAAAACATTAGTTGCCCTCAATTACATCAATATACAACAAGGATTCTTTGGATATGCCTTTGATTCTCAAACAAATCTAGTTATACATTTGTGTAGGACCTTGTTCCCCACAAACTCTGATTCGATGTGAAATTGTAATTATTATTTGAAATAATTTTAAATGATTAGCAGCTTTAACACAATAATTTACCAAATATGTTTCTCATTTAGGTGAACTGCAGCCGATAGCAGGCAGCTCGTCTGTGGCGTCTTTGGTGATTGCCGTGGAAACAGGGTTGTCTGACGAAGAGGGCCCCATGGAACCAAACCAGCTTTTGGACAAATCCTGAGACACAAGCACAAGTTGAAAGTGCCAAAAACAAAAGCCTGGACCACAATCAAGGACTTCAAATGATTACGAGTTGTGGTCTGCTCCAAAATCCTCCGCAACTTTCTCATTTGGAGGCTTGGAAAATGTACTTTGTTTTGGCACTTGTAACCGACTGGAATCCAATTATTCCTATAGAAGACAAACTTCAAAAAGACGGCCCTTGCTGCTTTGTCAAGGTGAAAAATTTCGCCCCAAGTCTAGGATTTAACGTGGCTACAGTCCCAATCCCATAGACTTCCCGGGATGCTTTTTGGCCAAAGCTAAAGCAGAAACGTGATCACTCCAAAAGATATCCTACTCGTTTTAACCGTCTGTCTCTTCCTGGTTGACAAAAAAGACTAACTCGATGGTGGACTTTTGAGAGCAGATGAGGTATTAAAATAAGCTAACCAGGGTTGAAGGAAAGATGGCTGCCAAAAGACAATATTTTAAAATGTATTGAATGCATGTGAATTGATATAAGTTTGTTATTTTTTAGTGCGTGGCCCTTCACATTTCTGCTCTGGACAAGCCTGGATTCTCATTTTTTTTTCAGGTTCTGAAGGCACAAGTACAAATGGATGGATGGACTGATTGATTTTAACACAATTTGTAAAGTTTGCTTTGAAGGTGTGGTTAAAATGCAGTGATTGATTGTTTTCTTGTTAAAAAAAGGAGATCATTTCAATACTTTTTGAATATTTTAAGTTGAACGTGCTCCCCTTTATTGGGTCACACAGTGTTATTGCTACGGATACTGAGTGCAGTATTGGATAGTAACGAGATAAGAGTTCAGTTCACTTTACAAAACACTTGTAGTATTTACTTCAATGGTTTTACTGTCACCTGTAAATCTCACAAAAGGGTTCTTATACATTCAAAATCATCAGGGCTACAAGAAGATTTTTAGACATTTTTTGGCTGTAGAGGAATAGTGGACCAAGGACACAGTTGATGCCTTGTGGGGGCTGGCTCCGAGAAGCACAGCACTTCACACCCATTACAAAATATTAAAAAAACACAGATAGATTTTTTGGAATTATCGATTACTTTAAAAACTAGTACTCGGGATATTATAACGTCAGGAAATCGGGGAGAAGAGTGGCGAGTGGCATTTTGGCAAACCGTTAGAAGTCCTGATTCGAACCCACAACTTCTGTATAGTAAGCTCTATTTATGTACCGCAGCTATACCAACTGAGCTAAACATCTTAATGACTACCGGTATTTGAATCTATATCTTGCATCTTAAAAACAGGAAGTGAGTAGTTTTGCTTCCAGTTGTTAACAGGGAAATGAACAAATCTAACAGGTTCATTTAGCAGTTAGCAGGATTAGCAACAACAGGGATTTTAGCATATTTTGTATCTGCAGATGCTAGAATACAATACAGCAGATACCGGGTTGACAGCAGTGAATGGCTCATAAAAAAATTAAGTTCATTCAATATTTATATGAGTTATATTTTTCATTTTCTTGTAAAATAGGGCACTGCCATGTTGGATTTTTCATCTCGGGGTTGTCCGAATAGGAATTCCCACATCAAGGGCCGTTCAGTTGATTTTTACAACTCTGAAACCCCCGACCTCAGAGTACAGCTGGAACGCACCATAGTGTAAAACATGTCTAAAAATGAAGAGATTATTTTATTTATGGGATGTTTTTACGATGCATAGGAACCCTTTCTTTGCCGCCTCGTCTGATTTTCTGTTGTGTATCACGGCACAATGCTGCCTTTTCAACAACCTTTAAGCCCCTTCTGACAATCACAGATCTTCTACCTGAATTATTTGAGCTTGTCCAAATCTTAGTAACTAAACTTGGCAAAAAATATAAAACAACACTCACTGGTTTTGCTCCCATTTCTCCATTAACATGATATTGGTATTTTGCAGTAAACAGTAAAAAGGCTGAAATAAAATATGCAGCTATGGTAACCCTGTAGGGACATGACAAAAATGACACATGTACAGTTGACAATCGGTAAGCAGCAGTAATGTAAAGGTGAAATTGACTTTAAATCATCAATATCCTATGTTTATGTGATGGTGTGTGTTTTTTCCACTCAAAGTATTGGCTTTTGCAACTGATATATGATAGCTATCACTACTTATCTGAAATTGACAAACGCAAACAGTGTTATTTATTGATTTTACGCTATTGAAAGAAATGACAAAAATTGCATACCAAAAATCTAAAATATTTCAACATCACTAGTAAACATCTGAGTATTGGGGGTAAAAACAGCAGTGTTGTGTCTATATTTCTGCGGAGTATATGGTGAATCTAAATCCTTGTGTCTAAACATTTCCTTTTAACAACATAAACAAAATGAAACTGTGACAAAAATGGTGAAGGTTAGTGGACTGCAGAAATACATTGAACCCCTATGAGCCTATTATGATGACATTATTATGAACTAATCTTCAGCTGTAAATACGTCCGTAGGTTTTATCACCTTACCGATGTCGCGGAGAGAAAGATAAAAGATTGTTGTCTATTTTGATACCAGAGGAGTTGTTTATTTTTGTATCGAAGCGCCCCGCAGCAGAGAGCAGAGGTTTTTTTCCCCCACCCTTCCCTCCCCACCCATTTATGACCTGAAGCCTGGTTTCTTAATGGGATTGAGAATCCATTGGGGTGGATTAAAACCTTTCTGTACATACACCAAGGACTGCAGTGGTACAAGTCTATTCAAATGGATGTTATTATTATTATTATTGATCATATTTTGGATTGTTGATGTTGAAAATATGTCGAGGCTGGGTGGCCAGTGCAGTGCTACACTTTCTCATGCAGTTTCTAATTGGAAGAACTTGAAAGCTTAATTTATCAAATCATTGTACATATAATTTGAGCATTTTTTGGTTTGCAGGCTTTTATTGTTTGTTTTTTCAAGACACTATTCATAAATGGATTGCTTGACTGTGGTTGTATGAGACTTGGGAGTAGCCACTCTTTTGGAGAACAGGGTAAGAGGTGGTCGTGAAATACAGTCCCTGATATTAGTCACAACATAGAGCTATCAAGTCATCAGCATCCAGAAAAGCTTATTGGCGCACAAAAAAACAGAGCTATAGTTTTCTTACATGAGCAATGGTTGGATAGATTCAAACTTGTGCTCAACAGGTCTCATACAACCACACAGTAAACAGTTCAACCAGTATATTTTTCATTATTCTCTTGGGTTATTTCTGCAGCGTGAGACCAGTCTTATTGATCTTATTTACCGAGGTACAATTTTAAAACAATAAAACTACTAGTAAATGTAAACTCCAGTAAAGTTGCTGTTGATATATGACCATGATGAAGTTACTGCCTTTGTCTCGTGTCTGATGTTTTAATTCACCTGCTTGGTGTTGTAAGCTTTATTTTTCCTGGGTTTCTTTTAAATAGCATGGTTTTTTGCACTGTTTTTGTTTCCTTATTTTTTCTGTAAACCTATTTTACTAAAGTGGATGTTAACCTGACTTGACTCAGTTCTTTTGTTCTGTTCAAACGTTAATGGTGTGTTCACAATAACTCTCAACACTGTTCAAACGTTAATGGTGTATTCACAATAACTCTCAACACTGTTCAAATGTTAATGGTGTATTCACAATAACTCAACATTGTTCAAACGTTAATGGTGTATTCACAATAACTCTCAACATTGTTCAAACGTCAATGGTGTATTCACAATAACTCTCAACACTGTTCAAACGTTAATGGTGTATTCACAATAACTCAACATTGTTCAAACGTTAATGGTGTATTCACAATAACTCTCAACATTGTTCAA
>JAVQKC010200043.1:0-18159 GCA_036025475.1 Philypnodon macrostomus | reverse complement strand
CCACCTGCGCTCATACCCCCCCTTCCTGTCCCCCACATACAACCCCCCCCTCCCCCTGCAGCGGATCGCCGCGGTGACAGTTTGATTAGATCATCAATCGTGGCCGTTAACAGTGGTTTTCCTGAGCACCTGGACCGGCAGGTCACAGCTGGCTCTGAGCTACCGCTGTCCCCCTGACCCAGAGCTGTGCACATGTGTGTCTGTGTGCACTTTTATGAGTGCGAGCATGTTCAAACATACAACATACAATGCACTTGATTGTGCTTTGTAGATTTGATGTTGTTTAGAGCTTTTTATGTATTGATGGATTAAAATGCATGTGTACATGTGTTGAAATAAATGATGCTGTTGTATGTATGTCCACACCATGATTCAGGTATTCACTAGTGAAAAAAATCTAAAATCTAGTAGCAAGTAGAACTAACATGATACCTGCACATAACACATTGAGACATATGTGTTCTCCTCACATGAAGTCCCATATATACTATTACATAAATGCTTATGATCCACCTGCACTGCCACACACATTCAGACTGATGCTGTACGCTATAGTTACGACATAGTGCAGTTTACACAAACACACACATAATAAATTCACCTGCTCTCCCGCGTTGTCTTCGCCGCTTGTATCGGCGTCTTTGTCGTTCTGGTAAAGCTGTTAAATTTATGGGCTAACAATAATGGGACAAAGTGTGTGTCTCATTGTGATTCCTCAGGTATTCTATGATTAAATAAACGTCCCCGGTCTTTTCATAAAGCTTGTTTATGGCGGCGTGGCACCATATGCTACTGCTTCCAACAACCACCCACCACCCATCCCTTCTCCTCTCACTCCCTCTCTTTCTGTACAATCCTGTGGCGCTTTTTCTTTTGTTTTCTCCCCAAGCTTAATACACTGCCCTACACTCGCTCTGTACCAGATGCGGGCTAGTGGTTACTTTGTGTGGTGGAGTCACGGAGGAAAAGCTAAAGTTGTGAATTAACATGTAGACGCCATCACAGAGTGATGATAATATCCACCTGCAGTTCATAGGTGCTACTTAGTGAGGTGCCTGTGCAGTACTGTCACAACACTAACAGTAGAAAGCCACAACTCTGTGTAAATATGGCTTTCTTTTTGTTGAAGAAATATGAGACGTTTCATAGACACTGGTATTTGGGTAGAGTTTTGTTTTTGAGGGTGGAGTCAGAAGTAATTTTTTCAGCTAAAAATTTGTAAGTTTCAAACAAATTTGATGTAATTGCAATTCTTTCTAACTAAAAGCAGTTCAAAATGTCATTATTATACAAGAGCATAAAAACAATATGGTTTATCATAGTATAATAAAGACAGATGGCCAGTTAAATATAGCATAGCTGTACATATTAAATTGAACATAATGTGCAATGTGAAAAGTCATGATGTTTTGTCCCTGTCAAAACTCTCTCTGACTCTGGTCCTCTGTGGCGCTGACAGTTTTGACTATGCAAACACAAACAAAGCAGGAGAAAGTTGAGAATGGTAATTAATTCTCTGATGGAGTGTCTTCTTCCTGTGTGTGTGTGTGTGTGTGTGTGTGTGTGTCACTGGATAGACTGAGAGGGGAAAAACTGCTGCTACAAAGCAAAGTCAGAAAAGCAATTAACTTCTCCAGCCAGGACATGGCAGTAAATACATGTGGATGTTCACTGTCCTGTTTGGGTTCACTTAGAGCCAAATCAAGTTGAGTTTACTTTTGTTGCGATTATTAATGGCCATTTTTTACATTAACCCTCTTCATGCTTATATTATACTCCACAATGGGGGCAAATCACCTGAGCGATGAGGGCGATGGAGGCGGGCCTGTCCCCCCTTGTCCTGTCCAGGCAACGCTGTTTAGCCGCTACACTAGTGTCCCTCTACCCAATGACCAAGATTAATGAAACCACCGCCGATTTTAATTAGCATGGCCGTAGTCATCAATTATGCCTGCCCCACCCCAAATACAAATATTGTTATATTTGGGGGGAAAAATTCTTGATTTATTTCATTGTGGTGGCCAAAGGAGTGAGATGAATGGCCTCCCATCATGGTCATTTGCAGGGATGAGGAGGAGGAGGAAGGCACAAAGGGAGGGGCTATAGGGGTAATAAGATCAGTTGTAGGGGGTGGTGTGTTGTACATAACAGTGGGATATGGACAGGACTAGGACTAAAGTCTACAGGGAAAGGCCATATTGTCCTTTTACTGGGAGCTGAATCCAGTGACTTAATTAGACTTTCCTGGAACCCGGAGCCACGGCCATGAAGTCCATTTGAGGAGCAGATAGTTGAAGATTACAGAGTAGTATTCCCATTATACTTTACTGAAGAGTTAACAGAACAAGCTGGTGGGTGATTAAATGTGGTGGCCTCTTTTGCACCAACCTGCTTCTATAAATAAAGCCCGATAAGTCAAGATGCATCTGATTTTTCCGTTTGGGTATGCCATTTTCAAGGTATACCATGATTTTAAAAGTTCACAATATCAATGCTGTCATAGTTTGCTGTTGCAAATATAACTGTTCTATTATTATCCTATAGCCAACAATTGAACAGTTTAGTTTAATATAATGACATTCTAATTTTTCAGTTCAAACATAATAACATAAAGATGCATTTATTAATAGGCAAACCAATTTAAATACTGTTTTACCTGCTTTTTAGATTTAGTTTTTTAGTTATCATACTGTCAGAATCTGATACCATCGCAACAATATGCATTATAAATTGCATAAAATAATAATAATAATAATAATAATAATAATAATAATAATAATAATATACAGTGTTCACAAATTAATCTGAGATAAGACTGAGTGATAACATTTTAAGTCATCTGGCACCATTTTTTAATAGTCTGTATATAATGTTACTTGAACAATGAGCAAAGTGTGTTAGAAGTTAAGAATAAATGGCTTCAGGAGACAGAACATCATTCATTAGATAAAGCTGTGCATTAAACAAGAACGCTTAATAAAGTACATTGCATTTGCATTTCGTGCCACACTCCTCAACGCTTTAACATTTATCATGCAAAATCTGTCTCTGAGTGTGCTCCATACAGTGAAAGCAGATATATTATTACTAGGCCAGTCCATCTCGGTTCCTTGGCTTCTGTCGGGGGCTGATGTTGCTTGAATAGCCTTTCCTATGTAAACTAAGTTCTAAAGAAATACAAAAGCATATATTTAAAAGGGACTTGTAGTGGATTTCTGCAGTTCATCACATCGGCTAATATCGGAGCAGGGATGACTTACAATAATAATCCTGTCCGCTGCTTTATAACTTAAAGATGTGCGCGGCCCATTTTTGTGGTTTGGGAGTTTGGGTGTTTGTATTGCGGTGAGCCACCAGCCATTTCACTCACACACGCGCACACACAGAAATATAAATGAACAAATTTTATACTGCCACAGTCATCTCCTGCCCACTGACTCTAGAGGAAAAGGGTGGGAAACATCTTGAATATTTTATGAACCTCGGGAACCCCACCTCTTGTCTTCCCCACTATGTGTCCGGCAACTGCACACAAAAGCACAAAAACGCACACACACCGCCAGCAGAAAACAGAAATAATGTTTTAAATGCAATCATTGTCAGGCCCAAACAATGTCATTTATCAAGGGAGCATTTGGGACTGTATAATAAGTTTCACATTATTAATACAATTTTTCATCCTCTGTCAAGCCTATCTGATTTATGGCACGCGTGTGATCTAAGGTGATCATTGAATTACAATTCCAGTAATAAGAGAGAGAATGGACCTGGGTCTTTTACTTGTGCCCACTAGAGCGCACACACAAATACACACACACACACACACACACACACACACAGCACATAAGGGCCATAAACACTAACATAAGCACTAACATATAGCAATTATAAACGTACATAAAGCTACACAATATATCACAGATTTTATCGTGAGAATCTAAATGGATCATAATAATGTTATTGTTTTTTCATCTTTCCGAAATTGACACATTTAAGTGAAAAAGTGAACTTGTGGCCAAAAAACCCCACTATATAATAAAGTGTTCGAGTTTGGACCTGGTAGGGTGCTGGTTTAGTCCTGGCTTGGTTTTGGTTTAGCCTGAAAGTTTTGATTTGCACCCAGTTTTAACACCCAGTCTTCTATTTTTGTCTAATTTCACATTCATAAATTTAATCATTAGCATATGTTTTTGCAGCCCTAGCATCCATAAAACAATCGTATTGACATAACTTTTACCATCTACAGCACAAATAAAAAGTGTTAGATATATTAAAATGTTAGATATTATTCAAATTAAACAAACAAGCCATGTCCGTAATTCCAGTAAGCGTGCTGGGAGAGAGAGAAAAGGTTGGGGTAATTAGATAAGGGACAAAGCTCATTATTCTAAAATGATACTGGGGCCCATAGAGTAAACATGACTGTCCTGTTAGGTGGGTCGTTACAGAAACCAATAATTTACTAGACGCACTTTGATCTATAGACTGTACCTTTTATTGAGTTCAATCATTTTCTTTTGTGTCTAATCAAAATCCATATTCCGACCCAGCTAGAAATGTTATGGCAGTTATGTTTGATGGAGAAAAACACATGTAATAATGCACAACAACAAATATCCAAATGCAATTGTGATAATTAGATAAAAAAGACAGACTTGGATCATAATATTTGGCTCTTGTTTGAACACGCTGCACTATTAGCAGTCTGCAGTTCGTGATCAGATTAGCTGGTTGTTGAAGCCCCCATGATGGGTGTCATACATCACCCTGTTTGATTTGTGTTTAGAGCTATTTGGGAGAAGATGCTAATTGGATTGTGGAAGTGTAGCCCCAGTTAAAAATGGTAAACAGTAGAGCCGACTTTTCCCCCAAACTCTCCACCCTACAGGCTTTAAAACACGCCGCCTCTCCTCAGGATCACCACAATTTATGACACTTTTTCTCTGTATTCTTAAAAGATAATTAGGTTTATCACCCATTTCTTCCTTGCCACCCCTCCTTTGCCTCCCATTTGTGTACCTGAGAGCATACAATCGCAGCATAAAAACATAAATATTTCTGCAGCGCAGCAGTGCTGGCAGGTGAGCCTAATGAAATTCTAGGAGTGTAATTTGATTTACGAGGTGCTAATGCGGCCTGATATTAGAGAGAAAAAGCTCTGATATGGCTGCCTTGTGCTGCATTTAAGGCCCATCAGAAGCCTGATAAAGAGCATCCTGTCCTCAGCGCTGCGCCTGAGTTATTGTTGCAGATATTCATATTGATAGTAATTCTTCCTGACGCAATTTAGTGCCGGCAATATATAAATATGGAGATAATAGTTAATTTTAGTGGCGGCTCAGATTGCAATGCTTTAAATTCAAGAATTACAAAAAGTTGAGCTCTAAAGCATCCAGACACTTTTTAAAGTGCAGTTTAACAGATAGGTGGGAGTGCTGGGAAGAGGCCTTTGACCGAACCGTGTCACACAAATCAGATTTCCAGTACTTTTCTGTTGCTGATAATTTTAACTGGAAGCTTTGCCACTCTTGATTTGCAGTTTTTTTGTCTAAAACATTTTGATAAATGGGAGTTCTTCTGTAAAAGCTATTAAACTTTTAAATTAACGGAGTAGAGGAATGTCATGTGATAGCAGATTGTGCAAATGCAGCGGATAGGAATCATTTTGGGGAGTGGCTGAAGTCATATTGTTTTGTTCTGTACAGAGAGTTCTTTTAATTTACTGTTGTTTAATTCACTTCTTCATTGCATGTGAGCACCTCGCTGAGTTTGTGCATCTATTGTATATGGATGTGTCTATATGTGTATAGGCTCGAAGCACACATTTGGTGTGTGTTTGGGACTGCTGAGCTATGGCTCATAATAAAAAGCAGCAATAACAGGGCCACCACAGAGGGACATGGCCTCAGTGCTCCCCCGCGCACCCTCTCCTGCAGAGCACCTCCTCCTATGGCCTCTCCCCACCCCCTAAGTTATGGGCTGAATAACAGCACAACAATATTAAGATAACATTTCCTGATTGTTTGTCAGGCACGAGGCTCCTTCACCCCGCTTTCATCACGTCCACCGTGTTCATTAAATTGACAATTTGTATTTGCCCTACAGCAGGATAAACAGGAGCTTATCTGATGGGCCTGCTCTTTTATTATTTATTTCATTATCTTTTTTTTCTCTCCTCCTCCTCCTCTCGGGATTGAAGGTAAACATAAATCAGCTACATCTCTGTTATGCTGTTGTTTATACTGCAGTCATATGCAGCAGCAGTGGTCCTCTCAGAGGAGCTCCATGTCCAATGCTGTGCAGACGCATGTGGCCTCTTCTTGGAGGTTTTACTCATTGTTTTGTGTGACATGCAGCCCTTAGTACAAACTAACTTATTACATAGACTTTAAATGTCATCTCTTTCCATCACTTTAGGCTCATCCACGAGATTCTTCTCTTTTTTCTGCATTCGTCATTTTAGTTCTGTTGCACCAAACCAAAGCTTATTGTTTTAAATTACTTTTACTGAGAAGTACTAGCCACAGTCCACATTCACTTCAGTGCCTAAGCACTTCTAAGCAGCATGAGCAATGATGTTGCCCGGCTCAATATCTTAGTCCTGGAACAAGCCTGTCGTCGGCTGACACTGTGCACACAAACGAAAAATAACGAAGCTGGTTCCCTCATTTAGGAAACAGTTGTCCCAGAAATTTAATCTTTTTCCCATTTTTTATCCAACACCCTCATCTTAATCAGGTTTCAATTGACTGCCATTGAAGGAAGAGGCTCTCCTTAGACACATATATAGGTCCAAAGCCAGTCAGACACCATTTAAGGCTTACTCAGTCTTCCTCCCAATATGTTGGAGAGCTCAGGGCCAAATGATTTAATCTTCATTCAGCTAATTTAGTCTGGATTTAAGCTACTGGGTTGTCGAAGTGCAGAGTGATGGAGTCTGAAAACAGGATGAGAGGTGTAAAAGCGGAAGGAAGGGCGAGCGAGGGAACGGCAGAACAGAGAGATAGAGACAGAGGAGAGAAGAGGCTGAAGATGATGATCCATCCTGACCCTAGTGAATGCTGTCATGTTCCTCCCTCTAGGTAATCTCTCTCACTCACTTGCTATTTTGCATGTGAAAATGCTCTCCTGACAGTTGCATATCAGATATATTTTCTCTTTCCCCCCTCCCCTCCCTTTCCATTGCCAAATAAACAACAGTCTTCACTTTGAAGTTGTCTGTTTGTGTCAGTTTGGCTTGAGGCATCAGTCGGCCACGCTCTTTTCTCTTTTTCTGTCTTTGTTTTGTGTTATAGTGTGAGAGCATCCACACACATTATTTCTCCTCAGTGAGCGGCCAACACAATATATGAATAAGCAGGGCAGAAATCCTCAGCTGTCAGATATAGGCCTGAGCCATTAATTCTATCAATTAAAATGCCCCTTGTGTATGGCTTAGAGTGATGTTCTGCAGAGATGAGGCCCTGAGCTCTGTTGTCAAAAAGACTTCATAAAATCCCACCCTTATAAATAGTCCTTTTACCTCATCTTACAAAAAGGCTGCGTACAACATAAAGTCAGGGCATTGGGTTATTTTTTGACATGGCAGTAGTGAAAATGGTCTTACTTTTATAATTCTAGGACCTGTATATATTGCACAATTTGGTCCATGTCTCTCACGGAATTCTAAACTATGGTTTATTGTTAATTCTTTCACACAGTACAGGCAATTGAAATCTTGTTGCACTGAGCTTACAGACAACATAACATTTACACTACAGTAAATAGGGCAACGCAAATATAAGTTCATGCAAAGTAAGCCAGCGTAAGAGGCAAAAAACTGTAAACATCAAGTACTTAAGAGTTGGTAAGTCCAGTGCCAAATGTGAAAAAAACATATCTATCACTCATGGAAAATGATTACTGTAAAAATCCTTCTATTGACACTACCCTATATCATCCCCACCTCCCCACTCGGGGGCGGTAGTGAGCCCTTGCTAATGAATGGGGTCATTTTTTTCTCCTTCGGTGCTCTGTACCTTGTGCTTTATTCCCAATGAAATTCTGCCCGGCCTGTGATGTTCTGACAGTAGCCCCATACACCGGTGCTGATGACAGGCTCACACTGTATGGTATAGATATGGTAATGAGTGACAGTATAGACATGGCATCACACGGCTACCACAGCATCCAGGCAACAGTTCCACCTGGGTCTCTGAATAAATCTGCACACTGTGTCAATCATGTCACCTCAGCCTCATGATCAGAAGAAAGGAGGGAGGAAAAGGAGAAAAAGAGAAAGTAATGAGTGACAGGCAGTATTTATGACCAGAACTAATATAAAGGAGTTCTCTTGAGTGAATGAATTATAGTGACCGTGAACCAACTCCAGGTAATTGAGTGGCTTTGGGATTTTAGATTTATTGGCAAATGACAACAGTTCTTACATTATGATGTCCAGGCAAGACACTGAGCTTCATATTAAATTGCCTTTGTGCTGCTGCACCAATGTTTAACCATATGTTTTGTTTACTAGACAACAATATAACAAACATTAATTCAGTGTGTGTGCAATTAATCTTCATTTAGAAACACATAGCTGTCAATAGATTTTATAGTAGCATAAACCATTTAATTCCTAATCTGATATCTTCTGATATTGATAAATGATTATCTGGCTGGAAATACATTTTTATTTTAATCAACTTTGACATCGTTTGAATATTTGACATAACATCCCGAAAACCTTGTGGTCAATGATAAATTCCCCACTTAGACAGTTACAAAGTTCAAACTTTGATTAGTAGATTAATCAGTATGTTAATCCACCATAGTTTCAAGGCAGTGAATTCACTGTGTCAGTCCCAAGCTTTCATAAATAGAGGGTTGTGTCAGGAAGGGCATCCAGGGCAAAATGTATCCCAAAGAAACTCCAAATAACTGTCTGCTATAGGATCCAGACAATTTGCTCTGCAAGCCCAAAAGGGAGAAAATAAAAAGGGTGGTTATAATCAGGATGTCTTTTTGGCGTCTGGCACATACAAAGTTTATCAAAATTACATGCATGCACAAATAGTTAGACACCTTTGTTGCTCTCACTGTAATTTATTGTGACTTATTGTGTAATATTAATTACATTGTGCTGCTCCAATTAAACAATGTAATTTCCTCAAAGCATCTTCCTTCTCAAACATAAGTACACATGCATAGACAAACACACTCATTCAGCTGCCTTTCCTTCTCCCGCTCTAAGTCCCCTCTGCTTCCTCCTACCTTCGGCATGTTTTGCATGGTGCCGGGCTGTTTAGAGGCAGTATGCATATGTATGGGCGAGACGGTGGATCGTGACGGGATCTGACATGCAGGGACAAGATCAAAGCGCTCCATCTGATCCCATAAAAACAGACGCATACCCTGCTCTCATCCTTACAAAACCCCCACTGATAGTCAACTCTGCCAGCGCCGACTCCTCCATCTTCTCTCCTGTAGCTTCTTTCGTTCATTTTTTCCTCCATCCCAGCGTGCCGCATGCCCACGTCAAGGCCTGTCTGCCTGCCGCCTGACTATGCGATTACGCCCCGTGATAAACAATGTCCCGTTTAGCTCATAAAGCAGCAGTGTTGTGCATAATGCTTACAATAAAAGATAGCATCTCTTCACTCATCTTATTTACCTCTCCCACGGTGGCACAGGTAACGAGCGCTTCTATAAATACCATAGGGAAGAAGGAACGTGGGGAAGAAGAATGGATGATGATGCACACTTGTTAGTCAAATAAAGTAATGTCTAATTTAAGGCAGCAGGGTGGAACATTTTACCACAAAATATGCAGCTTGGAAATATTTTTTCACCCTTAGCTGTGGCTCTGGAGGTAGAGTGAGTTGCCCACTAACCAGAAGATCAGCTGTTGTTCGGTCAAGATTTGATATTATTGGTGTGTGGTGAAAATTTCATAGGAATAACGTCTGCCACATCTGTCAGTCTGCAGCTACATAGGTGGTTTACCAGCACCCGTTGAGTATGGAGTTCCACTGGATCCAAATGCAAAGTGCTTTGATTGCCCATCTATTTATTTAACTTTTATATCTTCTAAGGGGGCTGACAATTAGTAGCCTGCCTATACCCTTTCCAAACCAGCACAATGACATACAATAGGCTCAAACAAAGTGGCATTATTGATGTACAATGCGAGAATGTCTGACACTAAGAAACATTATTTTGTATATTCCTCATATTATAGTAATGTATGTGGTACGCTGTGATGTATACGGTGCATGGTGATATCGCACGGGCTAAACTGCCAAAGGCAAAGCGGCCCCATCCTTCCTTGGAAGTTTGCACCTTTAAACTATAACATGCATATTACATTCAGATTTATCTAGATTGATACCAAAGCCAGGACACATTTTCTTTGCTATCTCTCCTGTGTCCACATCCCCATCTTAATTCCCTCCTTTCTCCCCCCTTCCCCTCCTCCGCCCTCCTCTTTCCAGTAAGGAAGATGTATGAGTTTGAATTATTGATTTAGACACATGCTACATGCTGCTTGGAGTCATTATTTGTTCAGGTGAGTGTCATGCAGCTCGCTATGAAACAGATACCGCGGGGATTAAGCGACACAATCAGGACTTAAAGACAGCCTCCCTCCCTAAAATAACATGGCCCTGCTCTGCAAGACAAATGCTCCCCAAAACCCCACTTCATTTGTCTAGGACGCACACATTACTCATTCAGGGCCTAAATTATAGCACAGGGGTAAAGATTAATTCAAGCACAGTCTTTTTATTGTTTTAACTTCTATGTGTTTCTTGAAGTCTAATAACACAGCAGATGAATATAGGTGCAAACATCCTACACAGTGATATAAAAAAAATACTCCCAGCTTTTGTCAAGTTGTAGGCGTCGGCATGCACAACAGATGTCCAAAGTCAACATAAAGACAGAACGGTATGCATATTCACAGTTTTTCTCTTTTTTTCATATCAAAAAGACTCAAATATGTATTGTTTCTTAAATCGCCAAAGCAAGGCGTGCATTTATACATCATTTCTGCTGGTGAGGTTGCTCTACGGAAGCTTTAAGCAAGAAACCGGGGGTACAATGTTGCTAACTGTTCATTTACCCTGGGCTAAGTGGTCAGGGATGCTGGACAGGTGAACTCTATTTTCCCCACTGGCCCTGCAGCTTGTGTATACTTGTGTGTGTGGAATGTAACAGAATTTCTCTAGTCCTTTGGGCCCTGGTGCAAAGCAGAGAATAAATGGTGGAGGTGGCAGGCTAGGACAGAAAAATCAATGCCTGCTTATACAGACATGACACACCAGCAGCAAACGGCCCACTGTGTGTGTTGAGTGTGGATGTACAGCACACAATCATGAGATCTTTGTGGGGTGTGAACACAAGAACCACCTCCATTTCCTCCAAAGGTTACGTTTTGGAGCATTTTAGTTCAGCTTTGGGAACAGTAAATAAATCTTGTTTTTTTCATCCTCTCTCCTGCAGGAAGTTTGAGTGTGACTTGTGCGAGCGCTCCTTCAGTGAAAAATGGGCCCTGAACAACCACATGAAACTACACAACGGGGAGAAGCCGTACAAGTGCGCGTGGCCGTCGTGCCACTATGCCTTCCTCACCCTGTCAGCCATGAAGGACCACTACAGGACCCACACTGGTGAGACACTTGACCACTACCAGCCACTACTGCAGCCATAAACACTTTGACTGACACCTCTGAGAAAAGACTGTGCTCCATAAAGGACAAAGTGTCACATACAACACTATTTTTGGATCACACTGAATGTATTTTCCTAAAAGCCGCACAACTTTCTAAAAAGCTCTAGACTTTTTTAACAAAAATAAAATTCATATGTAAACTGTGAAAGTCTCACATCGATTTTGAATCTTCACAGCTTTGTCGGGAAAAAAACACACACATTTTTGGCAGATAAAAGCCATGACTTGTCCATCTGTAGTGATTTTCAACAACTGAAAAACAGCATTCTTGGCCGGCTCAAACACAACGCCTGTTCGAGGGTGAAACGTTTGCATGCTCCCATTATGGCCATCAGATAATCTAATAATATTACAACAGATTCATTATAATTACTGCGAAACCAAAGACAAAAAGATGAAGTGCACGGAGAGACAACATTCAATAGTTTTGTTTTGTGCCACCCCAGACTTGGAGGTTGCTTAATGAGGGAATTATTGCAGGTTTGTATTCTCAAAATCCAAATGGTCGTCATCTGTATTTTCACACAATCCATCTGGTGAGCAAGTGTGTGTTCTTCAAACCCAGCTGGTCATCAAGTGTGCTCAGGAAATTCATCTCATCTAGTCCTTTTAAGTGTGTTGTTCTTTGTTAAACTATTAAAACTGCTTCAAAAATGCTTAAAATTTGACAAGGGTAACCAAACACCACATTTTAACCACTCATATTGAAAATGCTTGTGCGATATTAATATAGTTTCCCCAAGCCGTCTTAGTAAAAATCTGGGCCAACCAGCCATTACTTGGAAATGTTTCAGCTCATAAACTTTAAGCAAGTGGTTTGAAAAAATATATATAAATGAGTTGTATAGAGAGTATGTTTGGTCCAAGCAAAGCAATGGAGTAAATACCCACTACTGACAATTCCTCAATCTGTGGCCTGTGTAGTCTGTGTTTGTGCGCTGAGTGGTGGGTGGACTTTGTTGAACAATAGCTCCTGCACACAACCTAAAGCGTCTCAATACTCGACCCCAGCAGTTCGCCCATATCGTCTAAACATCCACACACTCTGGTCCTTGATGCCCTTTTAAGTGTGTGACAGTTGCAGCAGCCCCATTGGCCTGACAGGCTGACTGAGCGTTTACACGAGAGCTCACCATCCGTCACAAGTGCCCGCTACGTGTGGCTACGATCACTCCACAGCCGCTTGTGCTGGATGTTATTTTAAATGTGTTTTAACAGTGATGTAACGTCAAGACACCCCTGAAATAATTAGACGTTTTATTTTCATTTGTTTTCTGCTGTCATTGTTCCCCGTGCAGGAGGTAGGCGTCGAGCTGTCACCTGGGCACAAGTCAAAGAAGGCCGTGAAAACGAGAATAAAGCGCGATGATTGAGATGGAAAAGGGGAAACTGGAGAGCCGCTAAGTGTGTTTTAAAATTGGATAAAAAAAAAATCAGGATTGAACCTGAGAAATCCCATTTAAGTGATTGAGGAGACCTTACTTGATTAGAATATTTCCCCCCAAAAATCTAACAGAATTTGCTCAGTTTTGACCCTTTGCCAATTGTAATGGCTGCTGGGTTGGATGGTTAGTTGCAGCTTTACAATCATTACAATCACATTCCAGCGGCCGACCTGACATCCTGAAATATTACGAGTGTGCGTGTGATCTGTTTAAAGGTTATAAATCGGCTCCTTCACGGCGCTAAGATGCAATACTAATCAAATCAGGTGGAGATTTAAGAAGTTGAACTTATCCATCCTGGTACGGAGCAGTCACTTAATGAAGAGATGTGAGTTAAAATACAGTTGTGTGGGGGCAAAAAAATCAGGCAAGTTTGTAAAGGGACTGCCTTTTAAAGATATCTAGATACTTTCTACTTTAAACTTATTGCATTTAGTCACAAAAGTGCTGAAGATTTTATCACTGCTTCTATAGTCTCGACAGAGTTGGTTTTATTCAAGTGTGTTTAATTGGCTTACAATTTGTTAATATAACATTTGTCATCATTTGCAGTGGTGGATGGTGTGTTTTAAAGTTGAAGTGGCATCAACAAGGGTGCACATTGAATATTTTGTGCAAAATGAAGGCAGAAAAAGCATACAAAAATACATCATCATTCATCAACTACAGCACTTCGCAAATACAGTGTGCAAATATGTTTCCACATAAATGGCTATAATCCTGTTAAAAGTCTCCCAAATGTCAGTAAGTTGGGCTGGGTATTTTGTTTAAAGGTTTATGGTATTTTTGAAAAAAATATTACTATATATCCAGTGTCCTTTTCTAGTAGTGGTAATGTATTCAGATTTAAGTGCCTATAGCTTTATTTTGTCTATACAATATAGTCCATTGTAGTTGTGGCCAGACTGCAAGCACTATTTTATGCTGTCGACAAATACAATATAAATTAAAAAGGAAACATAAGTTCTAAACATAAGTGACACATTTAAGTTCTAATGTAAAACCTATAAATCTTTTATTTACAGGTATCACAATACAGGGAAATACTAAACGGTATATTGCTGAACCCTATTTACCAGCTCTTAGCTTTGACCTTACTCCACACCAAATAAGTTATCTCCAGCTCTCCTTCTTCTCTTGCTTCAGTTGCGATTCATTGTCCCTCTCTGATTTGTGTGTTTTTTATGTTAATCGCTCGGTCCTCGCACACCAGTCGTGTCTGTGCGCGGGGGCTCAGGGGGCTTGGGGCGGGGACTTGGTGGTCGTCAGCCGCCAGGGTCATTTGTAAACCCTGATGAATGAGCGACTCAAATAAATAAATAAGTGCACTGAATCTGACCCATCCAGCATTTCCCAGGCTCTTGTGTGTAGATATTGTGTGTGTTGTTGTGTGTTGGTTGAGAGCCCAGGGAGGCCTGAGCGCCACCGACAGGGCCACAATTGATTTCCTCATTGCTTCAGTTTGTCGCTTAATCTGGCCGATATGCTGATAAATCTTCGCACTTTGTCAATTAATTTCCCTGAAAAATGAGACCCAAAATGGCGAGCACATCAATACAGCGGCGGATTCTGTGTCAAAAATTAAGCGGTAAAATTAATTGCCCTCCCATCCGCTCCTGCTAAAACATAACTAATGAGGGAGGCAATTATAGCCACATGCAGACTCCTCCGGGGTTATCTAAAACACACACATACACAGTTCATATGTATTCAGGCATACAGGAAGAGACTGTACATTTTGACTTCAGGGTATTTTCTTATTGTCTCCATGCAAAGCATATTTTAGATTGTGAAAGCTGCAGACAAAAGCAGTGTGTCAGCAATTAGACCACAACATACAAATGGCATAATTAAGATGTCATGTTTAGGCAGGTGTCTAGGGTCATCTGTTGAGGTCAAGTTGAGCTGGGTGATATAACCCAAAATGTATCACTGTACCTTTTTACAGAGCAATATTTCATTGTGTCTTTACCAATTTGTGTGTACACCAATTATAGTTGTGGTCAAAGGGCCGTACTTGAGCAAAACAAATTTGAACACAATTGGAAGTTGCACTGTATTAAATCCTTTATTCACAAGCATTACGTTATATGACAAATTCATACAAGAAGAAAATATTGAAATCACCTTAAGGTCAAGTAAGGCCTATAATATCAGTTTATTACAAAATACCAGTGTGGTTTTAGAGGTCAAAGCAGCTGAGGGAGTCCATGTCTAAAGCCAGACAGTTGTTGACAGCAGCTTGTCCAGTTTAGTCCAGTCTGCACCTGCCCCACCTCACTGTCCCCACCCAGCCCGTCCTCCCCTGTGGGCGCAGCGCCACCGAATAGCAGAAGAAAAGCACACATGTAATTTATCGCCAATGTTTCCTCTTCAAGAATAATTGTGGCGACCGCGGCTGGGCTTAGGGATCGATGGCTATGGATTTTTCTGTGGTGGGGTCTTGTAGTGTTGGGTGTAATGAGAGATGGAAAGGGAGGAGAAGTGAGGATGAGGAGGAGGAGGGAGGAGGAAGGACTGGTACTGTTTCTCTGATAGGAAGGAAAGGCTCTGGCCATTTTACACACACATAAATAAAAAGGAGTTGTGTTTCGGTCGTTTCGTATACAGCCACAGACACAAAGCACTTTCACTGTTTTACAATGTTTAGCAAATATGCCGTGGTGGTTTGCCAAGTTTTTGAAATATGATTCACTGCTACAGTATACAATTAGTTACAATAGTAGCATTTCTGAAACATACTGCAGGTCGTGTTTTACTGTCAAAGTGCAACTGGGCTTTCATGAAAAATATAATTCATTTAGTTGCTAAGTACAGTTAATTCTTTCCCATTCAAGTGTCTACTTTTTTGAAAACACATAATTGTTACTTTTTATTGTCTTATTTGCTGCAGATATGATCTATTTTTCTAACAAACCTGTTCCAATATTGTGTATGAAGTTAGCCCAATTTCTTTTTTTATATAATATTGTGCAGTATATAGTATGTCTGAACACATTAATCCATGTAAATATAACACAAAATCTTCAAATAATTGGAAAACAAAGCTCAGTTAAAGACCATTAATGCTGGTATAAACCACACACTGGTTTGAGTTGGCTAACAAATGTACCTTTTTAAGGCTGTTTTTCTCTGCTTTAAGTGGCACTGCATTAAAACTCTTCTCTCAGTCGAGTGGTTTTAAATGGGCGTAATCGAGGCAAACTTGAGGCTGCTTTGTCTCTGTGGACCCTGTGAAAGCTGCTATGTGAGCAGGAGAGGCAGCACACTGCTGAGGCCCAGCTGGAAGAGTCACCCAAATGTGTTATGGGTGCGCGCTGAGAGCCGAGTTCAACATCAGCATTTAGATGAATATTTAAGTGCAGGGGGTTCACATCCTGCAATGTGTCTATGTGCATTCAGCATTATATAGCACTTGGATATGTCGCAACTACTAAACATGTCATGGCTTTAGCAAATGTGCATGTGGTGCACAACATGTGAAAATGTGCTACTAGTAACGACACAGTAATGCCAATATCTATAGCGGTGTGTGTGTGTGTGTGTGTGTGTGTGTGTTTCTGAGCACAAGTGTGTAACTGCCTGTGTTCAATGGCATTGAGAAAGAGCGACCATAATGCTGTTAATGACAGAGCCAGATGCAGAGAAGAGAGAGGAGAGTAAAAAAGCTCTCCACGCTCCCCATCTGGAAGGCATCGCCCCCAAATGAAGTTGTACAAAACCATCCCATTGATAATAAAGCTAATTTTTATGGCTCTGACAAGTATGTAATTATGTTCAGCGGTGCTTTTCAGATTTTATCACAGTCAATAAACCACACTGGCAATTTCCCATCCCCATTTGACATATTTACACGGATCCATCTGATTGGAGGAATTAGTTAGCTGTGAGAGCTCTGATGGATATACACTAGTGATCTGTGACTTCTGCTCGGCTCATCTGTTAGCCAACTAGACCCGCTGTTCAGCTGCTCAATCTGTCTCCACTTTCTCATCACCGCTTTGTGCCTTTCTCTTTGACTATACCACAATTCTCCCTATAGTATTATACATTTAAACTTAACTCTGATCCTGGCGTCTGAGCTTACTGGCACTTTGGAATTGACAGTGATACTCTACTTCTACTCTATTAATGCTTTTTCATTTATCCCCATCACATTCAATAACGCCATATGATGTACTATTTATACTACTTAATTTGACATTTAACATTAATAGTGACACTTCTCTAGGAAATACTATAGATTAATACAATTATTAGTTTTTTTTCCCCAGTACTTAATTGACAGGAAGACAGACAAAAAACATTGAGGGTGTATGTCATGGATGTTATTGTAAACATCTGCATGAAAATAGAATGCTAGATAATATAGTTTTATTAGATGCAGTATTTAGTGTAAAAAGAACATAAGTTGAACTGGACGTAATAAAGTATACTTAACAAAATACCAATTAATTCATTCAATTAAATTATTATTGTATTAACAGTTTTATATAAAAATTTAATTTAGGCCATGTCACAGAGATTCTTTTTATAGGGCTGTAAGAGTACTGTAAAATGTTGATGTATTTGCATGCATTGTTAAATGTGTTCTCTCTTGTCTTCTCTGTTGCATCTGTAGGTGAGAAGTCGTATTTATGCGACTTGTGCGGTTTTGCAGGAGGCACGAGACATGCCCTTACCAAACACAGGAGGCAACATACAGGTACAACCGTCTCAGAGTCTTTTATTACTTGCACATGAGTTATAGTTATCAGTATATTCTAAAGTGTACATGTATTTAGATTGAATTTAATGAAACATCCCAATTGACATCTTTTATACAAAGTCTCTCTCAATATACACACACTCACACACATCAGCATGACAACCCTGTGTCAGTGATGGGCATGTGTACCAGTATGGCTGACTGAATCTGAGATTTTTAATTTCAGTTATCATATCACCATGTCAGTCTGTCGCGTAGGGAAATTGCATTTTTCAGATAGGCTGTCATTAACAAGT